>JBBPMQ010000012.1:0-128464 GCA_038090375.1 Boletus rubroflammeus
GGGCTAAGACTTTTGAGCTACACCAAGTTTTCCTTCGTCAAACCATCGTCTATGACTCACGCCGCTGAGAATGAACCAAGCACAATGTTGAGACTCACTGGGCCCGGAAATACTGGAGAATCTTCGGGAACCACATCAGGACAGTCCATTGCTGAGAATTCTGACAACAATGGACTCTGATGGAGACCAGGATTTGAAGAAGCATGCTTGGAAGCAGTCGAAGATTTTAGAAGAGGGGGCATTGATAGAATGACTGCGACCACTCACATCACACTTGCCATCTCAAATGATTGCATCCTCGCTACCACTGACGAGGAAAGCACCTATCAAATCTACTTCTCAATCCTCGACTGCTATGAGAATGAGTTGCGCACAGCGGGCTCGCAAACTTGAGCAAATAGAGTGCTCGCTTTCCACATTGCGACGGAACATCATGCTGGGGATAAGGGTACATGAGAAGACCAGATCAGAACAGAAAAACAATCCCAACAGGATGAGGTCACTGCTAGCTTGGATAAGTGTGTGGCCAGATGGCGCAAGAAGAACACCCCATTGAAGGAAGAGATGTTCCTGAAAGTAGTGTTGCCATGACTCGCCCTTTTTGGCATGAGTCAGCTTTCTCTGTGGTGCAAGTCATGGCAACACTACCCGAAAGGACAGGTGGAGATGAACAAGACGACTCACCCAGTTCTTCTGAGTCATCTATTGAGTCCACCTCCTCTTCTGAGTCGTCTGATGGGGCTGCTCACTCCAAACATCGCAACAAGCGAGTCAAGCTCAACTTCCAATATCTTGAATGGAATCGGGGCTTATTCGGGAGTTGTATTCACTACTCAAGTCATTGCACCTCAGAGACCAACAAAACAATCTAAAACCCATTAATTTGGTCTATTTTTTTCTTGAGACAATCTTTATATGAAAATAAGCTCCTGGGCAATTTTTTGGGAGCACAGGTACAAATTTGATGATGTGGTGTACAAAACCATTTCATGCAAAAAGTATTCCCACTGGTTGTTTTGCTGATGTTTGTAAATGAGTGACTTCTTGACAGTGAAGATGTCACATATTTGCTGGATTTTGTAGCCATCGTGATGTAGAGCAGGAATGCAGGCCTTTAGATCCTCAGAAATCGTGTGTCGTGGCATGTTCGGAAGAGCGTCACTGCGTCAGACTAGCATTTCACATTGCCACTCATGTACTTTCGGGGTCCGGGTCGGCTACTGCCGACCAACTTTCTTCTCAACGATTTTTCCGTATACTTGTGAAAAGTTCAACCGCAAGATGCAGGCCGCCATATCTGGTGATTACTTAATCAGTAACATGCTTGAGCTTGAAGCGTCTTGCTACTGTCTATCATCGCTTGATGACAATCCTATGCCTTACAAACTTTCAGCGACATTATTGAGCCACTCCGCCGATGTACGTGGTCATCTGTCATACGCTATTTGGGAATCTCCAAACACGACCTGACGGAAACTCACAGGTCCGCGGAGTGGTATCACCAACAGATAATCTAGTTCTATCCGCCTCGCGCGATTCAACTACGATATCTTGGCTGAGAAGTTCACCTTCATCGTTTTCTCCCACTTCTATCCTCCGATCAGGCTCCAGGTTCGTCAACGCAGTGGAGTATCTCCCCCCAACCGCGGACGCACCGCAAGGTCAGGGTTTTCTCCACCCCTATCTGAAAGAGACAGCGTGATGGAAACGCGCTTTGGCGTCTGTCAGGATACGCTGTCGTTGGGGGGCAAGATATGGTTATCAACATCTTTGTGCTCGACTCGTCCAACAAAGAAGACCCGGAATATTCTTTAGTCGGACACACAGATAACGTCTGTGCCATCCATGTCGGCCCAGCCGGTGTCATCATTTCCGGCTCGTGGGACAAGTGAGCAGTCTTCTGCTTTACGAACTGGAACTAGATAAAAGTGGAGAGACAGGACCGCCAAAGTCTGGAAAGACTTCACACTTCAATACGACCTCAGGGGACACCAGCAATCTGTTTGGGCGGTACTCGCTTTGGAGGACTCACATTTCTTGACAGGTCTGTCAAATTTTTGTTTCGTCCCTGACCTTTCTGACATCCTACTGTAGCGTCCGCAGATAAGACCATCAAGCTTTGGATGCAGAGCAAAGTAATCCGAACCTATGAAGGCCATCGTGATGCTGTCCGTGGCCTAGCATTAATACCTGATCTTGGTTTTGCGTCTTGCTCCAACGATAGGTGGGATCGGTGCATATCTTGCTCTGGGATGTATTCTTGACACGTGACATCTCAGCGAAGTTCGAGTATGGACAATAGGTGGTGATCTGATTTACACGTTGTCTGGGCATACTTCCTTCGTATACAGCTTATCGGTTTTGCCCAATGGTGACCTGGTCTCCGCTGGAGAGGATCGCTCAGTACGAGTATGGCGTGGTATGTATAATTTCTTTGTGATTGAAAAGGCTTTACACATTGACATTCCAGACGGAGAATGTGCACAAGTCATAATACATCCTGCCATTTCTGTGTGGTCTGTGGCCACCATGCCAAATGGTGATATTGTTAGCGGATGCAGCGATGGCATTATTCGAGTATTCAGCAACTCGGAGGATCGCTGGGCCAGTGAAGCTGACCGGAAAGTACTTGAGGACCAAGTTTCCAAGCAAGCGCTCCCATCGCAACAAGTCGGTGATGTGAAGAAAGCTGACTTGCCGGGCTCAGAAGCCCTGGTTGCTCCAGGTAGCTGTCCGGTAGTTCCCCGTTTCAGTGTACTGAAGAGGGAAACCAGGAAAAAAGACTGGAGAAGTAAAGATGGTTCAAATCGGGGATACTGTGGAAGCCCACCAGGTGAACCATAATCAGTTGACCAACCTCGACGAGCCTAATTTAACTGCTGAAAGTGGGATACTATTTCTTCCAGCTGGCAAAAAATCGGCGAAGTTGTTGATGCCGTTGGCTCTGACCGTAAACAACTCTACAACGGTAGAGAATATGACTATGTATTCGATGTGGATGTGCAAGAGGGTGCACCTGCGCTGAAACTCCCCTACAATGTCTCCGGTGAGTTAACTTTGTGATAGGTCAAGCAGATCTTTGTTCATATTCCCCAGAAAATCCTTACACGGCTGCCCAACGCTTTCTACAGCAAAATGATGTCTCAATGGATTATATTGATGAAGTCGTGAGGTTCATCGAGAAGAACACTGCAGGGGTCAACTTAGGGGGTGATAGCAACTACGTGGATCCATACACAGGTCAGCCTTGAAACGTCATTGCACGCGCAGGCTGGAGAAATTAGTCATACCCATATAATGCACACAGGAGCATCGAGATATCAGCCCTCGACAAGCCATCCACCGTCGATTGTACCTGCGTCTACATTTGTAGACCCTTACACCGGTGCATCTCGCTATTCTGGTACATTGCACGCAGCATCGCCTCCTCCAACCCAGACCCCACAGACGAAGATTCTTCCTTTTGTTCGTTTTGCTGTACCCTGAGTTTGCTCCGTGTTCTCACTCTCCCTTTTCATAGAAAATCCTTGTGGCTTTCAAACAATCCAATATACCAGCCATGCGGGCCAAACTGCTCCAATTCGATGACACTCTCCGTAATGAAATCGTGAGTCTCAGTTACAGTTTTCTACCACGATGACTCTCAATGTTAATGTTTGCTTCATAGTCAACCGCAACTTGCGCAATGTACCCCAAGGAACAAGTATTGATTGAAGAAGTGTTCACGCTCCTTTCCCAAATTATTTCAAACCCAGCGTCCCCTACGTCTATTACTCCGAGTGGACCGCATATTGAGGCAATCGTATCGATTCTGGACCGCTGGCCAGCTGCTCAGAGGTTCCCTGGTGCGTGCTGGCACTTCGAAGATTTTGAGTCTATCTACATTGACATACTGGTGGTAGTCATGGATCTCAGTCGTTTGGTGGTCGCGTACTGCGCAAACGCACTAGCTGCCCCGGGAAATCGTGAAAAATTATTTGACCGTCTGTTCAATGCATCAGATTGGCCGTCTGTTATATCACGCGGAAGCCCGATGTTGAAGTCGCAGGAGACGAATGTGTTACTGCTATTGCGCATTATCACCAATTACTTTCAAGAGGGCATTCCGGTGAACGATGAACGGTGGGTTCAGCAGGTGAAGTGGTCCCTATTTCTTTCAACTTCTTCTTGACCGCTTCACCAGGTCTTTGAGGCACTGGCTCAGGTGCCGTACCATCTCCTCTCAAAACCACAACGGGTAGCGCTGGCATCGGTATTGTTTAAGTCAGTCTTCGTCACATGAAAATCAGCAACGTGACTCAAGAATACTCCCTAGCTTCTCGTGCATTCACCTGAATAAACCTGCTAGCATAGCAGCGCGTGATCAGTGTCTCACCCTTATCTTCAAGGTTGAATTCACCTCTTGCGAGATCATTCTGCTAACTCGTCGCAGGTGCTCAGATTAGAAAGGGAGGATCCTGAAGTAGCTTATCGCGCCTCCGTCGCCCTCGGAAACATCGTGAGCATGTTAATTCTCATGTGTGATAATTACCAATCGCACGCCGATAAGCTCTATGAAGCTCGAGATCGGGGCACGGCACGGAATCTGAAAACCGCACAAGTGATGGAACTGAAGGAGGTTATGGGCACGATCCGATCTAGCTTCAATGACGGGAGAATCAGCAGCGTTCTCGAGGAAATCAACTCGCTAGCCCCGTGATGGCGGTGACTAAGGTAGACAGTACTCTTCAACGAATTTCGCAATCAAGTACATTCTCAGGCTGTCAGCATCTTCTATCGTAGGCTTTTGAATGGATAACAGAGTATACTTGGAAGGTCTCGGCGAAGTCCCAACGCACACGCCGGGAAAAGAAAATGCTGCCCCACTGCTGCGAGTGCCGCGCATCACATATCGCCCCCTGATTCTGTTAGTCAATGACCTGGAGGTTTGTAACATACAAATCAACTTTGTCTTTGTATTATCAGGGAACGTATCGTCCCAGAACATGACAGTACACTCGTTGCGAGGAGGCACAATTGTACCATCCGCCATGTAGCACGACCTGCATTGAAACTTGAGCTTTAAGCTCGCCTTGTGTCACCTATGGAGTTACTCCACTGTCGAACTTGACCGCTGCTGTGCCAATGGCCGTCAAATGGTCAACTTCACAGAACAGATGGGGGAGGAGGATTGAATACCATCAGCACAAACGATAGCTCGGATCTTACACTAATAACAGTCCCGGGGATAGGCTTGTAATCTGACTCGGACTTCCAGTACCATCCCGCGAAGTACATGACTGCCAGTGGGAGTTTCAATAGTAATGCCACCGCGCTGAATACCCGATTTGGTAGTTGACTGACAAAGGTCACTACGATAACCAGGCCTCAAGGCCTCACCGATGAACGATTGGAGTGTGGATGATAGACAACTACGATTCTATTGGATATACTAAATTTACTTGCGCTAGTGCTACGTACTCCCTTGTCGTGTCTGTGACGGCGCGGGAACGGCGCGGGAGACCCACAGCATTTCCCTTTTCCGTGTACGCCGCACACTTGGCGGGAGAGTTCACGACTCCATATCTTTGTCCCTCCCAATCCCTTCCGATGTCGGCCCAGTTCCGCATGTACATCGTGCGACATGGTGAAACAGAATGGAACAGAATATGTAGGATACAAGGCCAATTAGACATCCCACTCAATGAGACCGGGTTGAAGCAGGCAGAGTTGGTGGCTGAAGTTCTAAAGGACATCCCGTTCGTAAGAGCATTCAGCAGCGATCTCCAAAGGGCAGCAAAGGTAGGAATACTGATCTCTCGGCTTCCAAGTTGATTGAATTATTTCCAGACGACAGAGTGCATCCTTCGATACCATCCAGATGTTGTTTTGGAGCAGGACGAATTGATCCGGGAACGAGTAAGCAAAGCAAAGCGCCATCCCCTCTGCGTCGTTCGAGCTCACTATCATCCGTGGTCAATTCCCATGTTGGCACAGTAGTATATGGGTGAATTGCAGGGGGAAAGGGCACGATCAAACAAACCAGCACCATCGGTGGAGACAAGACCCAACTTCGCTGCGAGGTGTCTGGCTTGGTATTCGAAATCGATCGTGGAATACATGATTTCAACGCTTGAGGCCGATATCCCCATAATACAGCCACATAACATTCTCGTAGTCTCTCATGGGGCCTGGATCGCGGTCCTCCTTACCGCGTTGCTGGCACATGGAGTGGTGACTTGTCGCGACGGCGTTCAGATCGGTCACTGCCTAAACACTGGTGTGTCCATCATCGAATATAGAGCGGTACCTATCGGAGAAGACGAGGGTTTGATGGGTACCCTGGTCCAATACTCGGGCGTAGAACATCTTATACGTGAAGATTTGCATCTCCAGAAGGTAAATGCAGACATCAGAGGATAGATGGAGGAAGTTTTGAGCACGATATATACATGCATGATATCTTAGCTACTGTAATACCTATACCTATGTAAACGTCGTTATTTGTGTGATCCATGTTCTTCGTAGCTAGATCTTGCTAAACAACTGTTGATATTATGCATGGAAGGCCTACTGAACCATTCGACACATTTGCAAACCGCTGCTGCCTGTTAATGTTTCAAGCTCTCGGCTTCCACCCAAACCGATACACTCGCCTTCGCTGTTCCCTATGTCTTGGCGCAGAAAATATCGCAGTTAACAAGACATCATCATAAGATATGGTGCCCGAGGGCCTGTGACAACACATCCCAGTTCTTCCTACGACATCAATGTATCCCCTTGAAGCTCTTCGAATTTTTTTCTTGCCATTCGAATGTTCATCTTGATTGCCGCGGTTTCTGGGCAGGCGATTTAGCAGCCAGAATATTCTGTCGAACTGCTTCTTACCAACGACTGGATTATGGACCACGACCAAAACGTAGGTATTCTTTGTCATTTCATCCAGAACTGCGGTGAATTCTGCGAGCTCCATCTCTAGGGAGTGGAACTCCTCGCGTAGCCGCGAACACGATTGTTTGAAAGCTTTGATCAACTCCGAGGTACGTTCATAGCGTTTGGGATCTAATGAATGGGTCGCTGCAGAATCGGATGCATCGGAGGACGATGATGTAGCGATAACTAGAAAGGTGGCACGCTCGAAGAGGATGACCTCTGTTGCGCTACACGCTTCTGCAAATACTCGTAGATGCTTATTGAGATTTCGAGCGTTGGGTATCAATGTGTTGACGATGCTCGACCAAGCCTGTGATACAGCACATTAGACACGACTGGTCAAAGAAATAGAGAGACCTTGCATGCCTTGTACAAAGTTTCATCATATATGCTTGTCCCGAGCACCTTGACAGGGAAATCACCGCTTGCCTTCTCCAATTCTGCAGCTTTTCGCCGAAAGTTGACGGATCGTTCACCTTCGCGAACCAGATCCATCTTGTGGACTAGGAGGAATACGCTCGCATCTTTGCTAAACTGCGATAAACCGTCGAGACAGTCCCGAAAGTACTCTAGGTCCTTGGTCATTTCACGACTTTCGACGTCAAAAACGTAGATCATGACTCCCGCGTGCGAGAATATAGTGGAGCGCTGGGTAGAGAGATACGAGTCCATGAACGCGTCTTGACCACCGCAGTCCCACAGGTTGAGGATGAGGTCTCCGAGAAACCGAACGTGGTTCTGCTCAACGTCGATGGTAGCGCCTAACCGGGACGTCAAAGATGCTGGATTGTTGGAGCTAATTCAGAGGCTGTTAACCAGGATTCCTGTTTAGGTGGACGATGCGTCGTCTTGGCTCACAAAATCATAGAACGCATGGAAGTTTTTCCGCTGCCCGACGCACCCATCAGGAGAACCTTGACGAAGAAATACAGTCAGACATTTCCATGGATGAAATGACCACACGTACCTTCTTCCTCATTTCGTTACGACTGCGTTGCACTCTCGATGTTGCTGAAGTGATAATGCGATCGACGAAAAAGCAGGCCGCAACAACGGGTGCTCCCTGGGGCTCGGCTACTTTGGCGCGTCAGTGGTAGTCATTACATAGAATTCCGAATTTTACATGAGACAAAGTACAGCGTACAACAATCGATTCTATTTAATTCATTCCACCATCTACGAGAACGACCCTACTGACCATCCTCTGCACTGTGCCGCCATTTCCACCGCCGCCAGTCCCCAATCCTCTCCGTGATTGTGACCCATGTTGTTCTCCCCTCTACGAATGCCCGCACGCTCCAACGCCTGGTCGTCGTTGAGGGCCGTCAAAACGCCAAAAATCACTGGAACGCCCGTGTCCAGCTGAACCCTCATGAGGGCATGCGATACACTGTCACAAATGTACTCAAAGTGCATGGTTGAACCCTTGATGAGAACACCGATCGCGATGACTGCATCAAATGGGGCTTTGGGTAACTCCGCAGTCGTGGATGAGGGATTGTTGGGGGTGGTGGACCCTGTGAGACTGAAGCCAAGCAAATCCGTACCGGATGATTCTGCTTGTATGCGGGAGCCTGCGATGACTCTACCCAAAGTTCATCGTACGCAGGTGGTGGGGTGGAGGACGACGCACTTGGAACACGCAAGGGGTAGCTCGTAGCTGCCCGGAACGGACTGCACCACGATATTGGTATCCTTGACGCCGGATTCCTTCAGCTTTGAGATTGCGCCAGCGACGAGGGCTTCAATGACCACTTTGTTCCATCTGGCGTGCACGATGGCGATCCGGAGGGACGACCCGTCGTATTGACTGGTAGCGGGTCCCTTGATGGTACTCATTGTAGTACAGATGACTTAGTCTGCTTGGCCAGACCGTCGAATGCGGATGTGGGAATCGGGAGACGGGCAGGTCGCGCTCTTTTTTTTTTTTTCTTTGGCGGGTCAGCTCCTATCACCAGTGTTTCCTCCCGTCCATCTTCACCAGGTGGTTCGTCGCGGCCATCGTCCATTCATCACCAAAAAGCACGAGGCATTGCATGCATTCGACCCATGGAAGGAAACATCGCTGGTATGCCTGCGGTCCGCCAAACTCGCGTTCGCGGCTGAGCAACAGTTCCACAGTGACGTATACTCTGATTTATCGCTTTCTGAAGCAGCAGTCCAAGCATAAAGCCGCGGAGGCTGTCAAGAAGGCAGCTAAAGCCATTGTCGTCCTCCGCGATGATATAGAACAGGAAGGACCACCCCTCGAGGACATCATTAAGGAATGGAAGACGAAGGAAAATACCAAATCGTAAGTCATCCTTACAGTCTACCTCCCAGGGATGTGCCAGTCACACAGACGCCAGTGGAAACATGGATTGTATGTATGTGCAGCGTTTCTGTTGTCGCGACTGAGTTCCTGCATTAGCCTCTTCCAAGGACTCTGATTCTTCTGATGGTGAGGCTCTCTTGCATCGCGTTTCGCATCAGCATTCGTTCGAAACATGTAACTAGATTCCTCATCTGATTCAGAAGACAGCCCGAGTTCTAATGCAAGGTGAGTTGTCGAGACGGGCCATTGTGCACGTGCTGGGTGCTAACTTCGTCCAGCTCAGAAGATACTTCAGGTACACTTCTCGTCAAGCGATCCTATCATTTATCTTATTTAATCCCAGGTTCTGAAAGCGAGGGTGATGATACCAGTGATAGCGATGACAACAGTGATGACTCGGACGACTCGGACGAGACGACTACAGCCAAGAAATTGCTCCCAAAAGCTGCTGAACGCGATACGAGTGCTACGTTGTCATCAGGTTCGCTGCGCTGTTCCTCTTACTTTCTTGGTGTTTATCGACGTTTTAGCGGGAGAGAATGCTCAGAAAGCAGCCAAACAAGTGGTCCAGATACCAAAGAAGAATTCGACCAAGAATACGAACAAAGCGACCAAGGGCTCCGAGTCGGACGGTTCTGATCCGGACAGCTCGGACTCTGACAGTTCTTCGAAAAGTCCCGCCAAAGATAGTTCCGATGCTGAATCGTCTTCTAGCGGCCCCGGTTCTTCCAGTAGTTCTGATTCAAGCGACGAAGATGAAGCGAACGAGAACGAGAAGGCTCCCCCAAATAGGACGAAGACTACCGAGGGCAAGAGCCCGAGCACTTCAGAATCAAGCTCGGAATCCGAAGATGATTCGGATTCGGAATCACAACAAGAAGAGAATACGCGTGTTGCGAAAAAGCGTAAAACTTCGAAAAATGGAGCTGCTGTGACAACCGCTGTGGCGACCGGGCCGCAGCGAATCGCAAGGGCTTCGCAGGGAAAGGAAAAACCGCCTCCAAACGTCAAGGAACGCTTCCAGCGGGTTAAAGTCCAAAATTTAGCACCCGACCTGCTCCTGAACAATGGTTACCAGGCAAGGGTAGGTAATGAATTTGTCACCGGCAAGCGGAGCCTTCACAACTGTGACAGGGCGGGGCGGTGAACGATTATGGTGAACGTGCGCATCGTGACCTCGTCGTGACCCGCGGCGCTGGGTTCCGGAAGGAGAAAAACAAGAAAAAGCGGGGTTCATATCGAGGCGGGGCAATTACTGTGAGTCGTGTTTTCGATTGCTGATCTGCCTTACGAGCATCCTTGCCACTTTGACAGATGGAGAGTCATAGTATCAAGTTTGACTTTTAAAGTCGCGTCTCGACTAGCATGCTGTTCCCTATCAACCTCGAGTACGTCCCCACCGTCTTGAGGCAAGAGGAACCTCTGGAAACGTCATTTCGTCGCACGGGTCTGCGACAGAACGTCAAGGGTCTCATAGAAATATACATTTATTTGATTTTACTGGCATCTGAGACACGAACCAGCGATCTATTCTGGTGTATCAAACGGTGAAACTAGAGATTGGTCCCGATTGCAACCAGCAACGAAGTCGATCCGGTACCCCTCTACTGCCTCCGGTTCTCGGACCGCTGACCGTAAGGCGACGTCCGAGTTGGAGCCCATGAGCGAATCCGACGGCGCGATGATCCGCAAGGGCTGGTATTTTACTACATGCCGCCGGAGTGAAATCCGTATACTGCAGTCAGGCCGCATCCAACGGGCGGACCCACTGAATCGATATCCATGACGGGGATCCCGTTGCGTCCGCAGTGGCATTCTCCTGCGGCACCGCTAAAATTTGGTCAGGCTGGGATTCGCGCTGGAGGACAACTTTGGGCCAGTAGTAATGGGTGAATGGCAAGACTTTGATCGACGCCGTCTTGTCGTGTTTCTGCAAGGCAGAGTTTACGTACGTCGGCATCTGGGAAGGGTCGATGCGAAGCAGGAAGCGACAGTCGTAAAGGACTTGGAGAGGATCAGTAGGGACATCAGAGGACACGACAGCTCTGAGTCGATCGGTGAGGTCGATCACGAGTCCGGTCAGGGAGCCAGCACCCTTTTGTGGATTCTTGGAGAAGGGGGGCATTCGAGAGGCCAGCCAGCAGAAGCGGTCGTCGGGTTGGAGGGTTGAATGGACACATTGATTTCCGACCCTGAGGGGTTTATTCGGATTGAATATAGCAGGGCTCCAAAGTACACCGCCACCCGCTGTAAATTTCTTGATCTGAGACGCCTGTGGATCTGATGCCCACAAATCACGAACAATGCGATGTATACTGCTCTTGCGCCTGTCGGCATCTGCACGGAGAGAGCCCCAAGGGTGAAAGGAAACGTAACGGAGTACGCGCAAGACGAGTGCGAAGCGCACGTCGGGGTCGGCGATATCGCGCAATCTGATGGTTGAGAGAAGGAGGGTACCAGTCGGGGAGGGCAGGGCGTATTCGGTAAGATGAGATGTCACTATTGAAATAGGTGGTGTCATATCAAGCAGCAAGCAGGTGGAGCGAGGGAAGCATGCCTTTGAAATGGACGTGTTCTGCCTTGGTGGCGAGTTGGATGACAGCGGCATACAGTCGCTGCTTTTCGCCAAGGACATGGGAAGCGAAGGATTGCAAAAACAAGGAAGCGTCCTTGATTTTAGCGATGTCAAGGGAGGCGGTGGTCGGTAAAGAGACAGGGGGATCGTCACGAAGGCAGTGGCGAATGGCGTTACGGGGAGTGAGGTGTGGCTGGAAGTTTGTGGGATCGTTGATGTAGTGCAAGCGATGGGCATGGCACGTAGCGAGAATCCTGTGCTATAATGGAGTGGGGATGAGAGCGATGGGTGGGAGAAGAGGGAGTGACCTTTGGGAAGGACAAGAGGGGGCGTAGGACGAACGTGTTTAGACCGTGGTGGCCGAACCAGGGGAGAGCGGAATCGGAAAGACCGGCGCCCATGCCCCATCGACGGATAGGACGCATTGCGGCGGCGCCAAAGAGGGAGGAGCCACGTGCGATGCGCATGATGGCTGTCTCGAGCTGGTCGTCTGCGTGATGAGCGAGCGCGAGGAGGGAGACACGTGCACGTGTGATTGCGTGGAAGAGGATGTTGTAGCGGGCATCGCGTGCGGTGCGTTCGACCGGACCGGTGGTCGGGACGGGGGGAAACGGGGAGACACCCCAGGGGATGTGCGCGGTGTGGTGGGGTATGCCGAGGATGTCGGCGTTTGCAGCTGCGGTAGCGGCCATGTCGGATGAAGCGGGCTGGAGGTTGTGTACGACATGGATGGAGAGGAGGGCACGGGGAGGGAAGAGCTGGCGGAGGAGGAAGAGGAGACAGGTGGAGTCGGGGCCTGCGGAGTTGGCGACGGCGATGAGGGGACGGGCGGTGACGGGGAGACAGCGACGGAGGGCGAGGGATAACTCGGTCGGATGGATCGGGATAGACATAGGTGGAGCGTGAGTGGAGCTGTCACTCGACATGAAACACAGCGAGATGGCTGTACTGTTGCGGATGGCGGCATCACTGCCTCGTTACGGCGGTACTGTACATATATCGACCAGCTCGATTACCCCTCCTCCCTCCGAATAGTATGGCTACAACCCTCGCCAACGCATTCGGGATCGAGTCCCTCCCCGCCGCAGTCGTGTTCGCCGTCCTCTACTTCCCCCTGCTCGCCTTCTTCTTATCAAAGACCGTCGCACGTCCCGTTTATGTCTACATCATCCTCACGTTCTTCTGCGCAGGTCCGTATTCACACCTCTCCTTCCCCGTCGCTTGCTGATCCCTCCCAGTTCGTGTGACTGCGTTTATCCTCCGTGCCCTGTTATCTCACGTCCCCGCCGACGCCAACAACTTGAACATGCTCATCGCTTATGAAATCGTCTACAACACCGGCTTCTTTGGCTTGCTCTACTCCGCCTATACTCTCGTCACCGACCGGTACGTCTTCTTCATCACCCCCCGCCCCCCTCTCTCCTCACCCTCCCCACAGCGTCGCCCTCGCAAGAAACCCCCCCAATGGCCCCATCTCTCGCCTCCTCCGCTTACGCTTCCTCTTCCGCTCCGCTTTGACGGCCGCCATCTCCATCGGTATCACCGGCGCTATCCAAAGCAGTTCCGGAACCACTACCGCCACCATAAACACCGGCAATACCCTCCGCCAGGTCGCCATCTACATTTTCTTCGCCTGTTCCATCCTCGTCCTTCTACAGACCTTCTTCCTCGCCCGCGTCGAGTTCTCAGGTATGCTCCTCCCTCCCCTCAGCTCCCCCTCCTTACCCACCTCTTTTCACAGCCGATGGTTATCGCGGTGCCACCAACCTGATCGGTTCCACTTATGGCATCTACATCCTTTTGGTCATTTCCCTCCTCCTTGTCGCACGCGAGGCCTTCTTTACCGCAACCGCCAGAAACACATCTCTACAGAATAACGAGGCAATTTGGTACCCTCTTTCTGCCGTCACAGAGTTCATCGCTGTCGCCCTGTTTACCACACCCGGTCTCGTCGTTGACATACTCAAATAGTCATAGCTCCTCCTCCTATTTACATGTTTGCCATTATACCTCTGCTAGCGTACATGTCCCGTCCTTCGTCCTATAAATTTGATGACGGTTTGAGCTGCAATCGATGACCTTGTGCGCAATCAGTGCTATCATGTGGCGGAGGGCAAGGGTGCGAACCTCTTCCTCTCGTTCCAGTCCCACAGAGACTCCCGTCCGAGTCCCCCCTCGAAAAACACGTAAAAAAAAACCAATCAGATCATGTCCTCCCAGCCCACCCACAACATCTCCTCCCCTCCTGTCCCCGTTTCTCCACCCTCCACCGGTGTCCGTCGCCATCATACCATCTCCGCCGCGTCTCGCACCGCCAGGGCGGGTGCACGCGCCACCATTTCAGAAGAGTCCCAGGACCAGCAACTCTGGAACGACGATGAGCCCGTCGATGAAGACTGGGTCGGCGGTGTCGGCGCCGTCGGAGAGAAAACCTCTCTCCACAGGCAGAGCTCCCTTCCAACCAACTCTAAACGAGGTCTGCCCTTGCAAATATATCCCCTTCTCCTCTCACTCCCTCCATCTCTCAGCTTTCCGGCGACAATCTTCAAGGCAGTCTGGCAACTTAACCCCACGAACTATGAATAGCTTATCCGCCATCGCTGGCCACGACGGCGATGAGGAGGACTGGGAACGAGAAATGCGAGGCTTCAACAACGAAGACGAGGTGAGCCTTTGTGCTTAATATATCTCCCCCGCCAAAACCTCCGCCCCCGTGTTCGATCCCGCTATACTTGTCCACCCTTGCCCTTTGGTACTCACACCCTCCTCTCAGCACACCATGTCTACCCCAGACCAAGCCCCCCACCAGCAAGTCGTAGAGCAGTCGTCTACCGCCAATCCGTCCCCGCTCTCTCCTCATTTCGCAACTGCCCATGTCCCGTCCCCGCCCCCAGCTTCCTCCGGCGTCCGTCGTCACCAGAGTCTCACCCATGGCGCTCAGAGACAAATCCCACCTTCCGGTCTCAAACGTGCAGGCACATTGCAACAAACGGGTTCCCGGCACACCGCTACCGTCGGTCAGACACCGAGCCCCCCCGATCCTGAGGAGGAAACCTATAGCGAGGAAAAAGACCTCGTCAATCCGTATGATGACGAGTCGTACTTCACTCCTCGCTCACCGCCTCCAACCCAGCAGCAGTATGGCGGTCAGGGCGGGTCAGCCCAATACCCTACGAGCCCCATCGGGCGTGCTTCCCCGTGGGCCACTCCCGGAGGTGCCGACTGGCGCACACCGGGTGGTACGTTTTCAGGACCGGGTATGGCAAGTGTCGACGATGTTGCACGTGCATTGTCCGCCATGGAACTTAGCAACGCCAGTCAACTGTACTCGAATAGCGCTGCGCTCCAGGGGGGTCAGTCAGCGCATCCCCCCCGCTTCAATCCGACCCACCCCCCTCCACTCTCACCGGGCAGCGTGCGTCAAAACACTATGCAAGTCGATGGAACTTCGCGGAAGCTTCAGTTGAACACCGACATAGAAGGTCGGAAGACACCGACTGGACAATCGGTATGTGCTTCATTCCGAAGCAACCTGCATCGCATGTCATGTGTTATGACGATCACAGCGCGCACCTGCAAGCGACAGCATCGCAACCAGTGCAAGTACATGGGATCGAGGAGAGAAACGTCTCACCGAGCGCACCTCCAATTCAAGCCTGAATTATGGCTATAATCAGGGTCACAAAGGCAGCATCCCAAGCGTCCCGCCCATACCTCCACAATATCTTAACCAGATGGGCGCGATGCAGGCGCCTCGGTTAGGCTTCGCGCAAGGCCAACTACAGCAGTCTCAGAGCGATAACAGTTTACAGTCTCTTACCGGCTTCCTCAATTCACCAGTCGATCTTCCCACGCTGATCGCAACCAAGGGATACAACCCTCAGCATTTTGACGTTCGACCACAATTTGTTGGTAACGTTCCTCTAGAAATTCAACATGCACGAGCTATAGTCTTGTTACAGGCGCGATACTTTGTTATCAAATCATACACCGAAGATGACGTGCACAAGTCCCTCAAGTACGAAATTTGGAGCTCAACAGACCCGGGGAATAAGCGTCTTGATAAGGCGTTCAAGGAATGCGCTGGAAGAGGCCCGATTTACCTTTTCTTTAGCGTCAATGCTAGGTGACTGTGGTCTTCACTGTGAATCCTTCTTGGTGTTCTGACATTCAGTCACAGCGGTCACTTCTGCGGGATGGCGGAAATGCTGACTCCCGTATGTTGGCTTGTGTTTCGAATTTCAGTATACGCTCACGTCACCTTGTCAGGTTGATTATACACGGAGTAGTACTGTCTGGGCATCGGACAAGTGGAAAGGCGTTTTCAAAGTTCGATGGATCTTCGTTCGCGACATCCCTAATGCAAACCTTCGTCACATACGCTTGAAGTCCGTCCTCACGCTATTTGCTTGGGATGCCACTTACCACTAATACGTAGTAACACCGCCGAACGCAAGCCTGTCACTAACTCTCGCGACACTCAGGAGCTCATGCCAGACGCTGGACAAGAGATGCTCCGTATTTTCCACACCCATCCGGCGAGGACGTCGCTCTTGCAGGATTTCGCATTTTATGAAGTATGTCTGTTCCACGTCTCATACTCGCGCGAGTGCTGAATTTTGAAAAGCTCCAGGCAATGCAAAAGATGCAAGCTCAGCAACCGACTGGGTCTGGCAGCGGATCCGATGCTTCGACACCCCAGTCCCAGTCCCCAGCCCCTCAACAGCAACAGTCGATCTATACAATGGCGAACATGGGAAATCCGGCCGCGTTGTATAGCGCAATGTCACCGGGCATGGCAGCTACAATGACTCCCGCCATGCTACAAATGCAGATGCAAATGGGCATGATGAGCCCTCCCTTTGGCATTCCACAAACGCAGGCCATGCATCAGAGTGTCATGCGACACCCGAGTCCAGGACCCACTGGGGGACAAAATTACATGAACATGGGTGGGGTACCATTTTGAACAGAAACGATATCCGCTTCGACCAGATAGTAATCGAGTGCGAAAAGTACTAACGACTATGGATATAGATTTCGTTCTATTTAAGCCACGACGCGCTTTCCCTTTGCTCCAATCTGTCTCATCTCTGATGTTCAATTCTATTGGCTCTCCATCTCCATGTAACATGTTACCCACTGTCTTCCGTTCAGATTTACACAGCAACCATGGACATGGTCAATGGACTTGGATATCCAATTGTTTTTTACGTTGTAATTGTTTTCGCTTTTGCGCATTTCTCTCCTACAGTCATATTTGATGGCCTTGAGAATTTACTTCTGATACAAAGTACTACCGGCCAATGTCGTGTACTGGCTTGCAGAGCAGGGGTCAGCGTACCGAGAATTGGCCTGCTAAAAATGTTTGTCGACAGATTGAATCATCCTATGAAGGGCCGATACCGCAGCAGCACTGCGACTGTTCCTTCGGCATAGAGCCGGGCAAGGGTAGCCGTGATGGCGCGGGTCATGATTTCCAGTGCGGTATCGCGAGAAGAGAGGTCAAGAGCGTCCTCTGACAGCGCGCTCAACACTTGTGAGCGGGTGATATCGACGTGGTCATGGTCAGGGGGGGCGTGACTGCCGATATCAATGAGGATGGCTTTACATGATCCGCTGGCGTTGATAGCATGCTTGACGTAGCAATGCGCTTCGTATTTGGTATCGCAGGCCGCTACGACTGGAGGGGAGGACATTGGGCGTGTGAGGGCGCCAACGGAAGACCTTCTGACCCGGCTTATGTCAGCAGTGGGGGCTGATTTAAGTAGATTATCCTTGAGAAGAGACCATTGACCATCATCGACGCCATCAACACCATGTCTAGACGCCAAGTAGCGCTTGAGCGGCTCCATTAGCCGAGGCGAAGCAATTGTCGGAGGTGGAGGTGGAGTCGGACTCAGTGCCAAGGCGCAGGAGGCTGGCGGAGTGGACCTACTAAGTTATCCTGTATAACTCGGGCCGCTTTCGAATGGCGGGCAGGGGTTCACTGGCAGTAAGGACCACGAGTGCCGTGGTGGTACTGAGACTCATTGTACGGTCCTATGCCTTATGGGGATGCCAATGCGATCATGCTTGAGATGGCCAACGAAATCCTGACAGTGGTAAAGAAAACAGCTGTGCTAGCTGGCATCTGTGGCACTGACCCCTTCCGCGATATGTCCCGCTTATTGCGAGAGGTCAAAGATTTGGGCTTCACGCGGAGTGTTTCGTCAAAACGGGGATGGAGTACGGGAAGGAGGTCGAAATGATCCGCCTGGCGCATGAGATGGACCTTTTGACGACACCTTACGTTTTCAACGTCGACGAGGTGGAGCGCATGACAGAAGCTGGAGCAGACATCGTTGTCGCCCACATATGGTCTCACGACGAGCGGGGCGATCGGTGCGCAGACCGCACTGACCCTGGATGACCGTGTCAAGCGAGTTCAGGTTGTCGCGGATGCAATCGTCACCGGCGGGGGCCAATTGCGACACCCGAGGACGTGTGCTATGTGATTGAGCGGGCCAAGGGCGTGCACGGTTTCTGTGGGTGGACCACGTCGACGAGATGCTGAAAATCAGGGAGAGCTCGCTGGAGAGGTCGCCGGTGGAGGCAGCGATGAGGCAAGTGACCGAGGAGTTCAAGTTGACTCGGTTGGGAGCGTATCAAGTTGGTAGTGTAGCAAATAACAATTCAAAACAAGATCACCAACTTGAACTCGTTCGCGAACGACAGCGACGAGATCATTCACGCGTCGTCCGGGTCCCATTTCCCCGCACGCCTTGAATCACCATGACCCTCCTTTCCGATCGCCAGAGAGAAGAACTGTGCGTGGCAGACATGATCTATCAGCTGATGCTCATTGTCAGCCAACGAATCGATTCAGGCACAAGGCCATGCTCGAGTACCTCCATGCCAACAACTTTATTGGGGCATATAATGCACTCAAAGAAGACTCTGGCGTAGAATACACTCCAGATCCCAAGGCAAAATACGCAGGGCTTTTGGAGAAGAAATGGACGAGCGTAATTCGTTTGCAGAAGAAGGTGTTGTGCACCCGCCGAATCGCTCACTGACTTACGATTGAGCTCTATCCGATGCAGATCATGGACCTTGAGACGCGAAATGCGTCTCTGCAGGAAGAACTCTCTCTCGCACCCTCGAAGCGTGCTGCAATGCAGGCCGATTGGGTACCGCGTGCGCCGGCTGCACATGTTCTGACCGGACACAGGCAGAGCATAACGCGCGTGGCTTTCCATCCCCAGTACTCACTGCTCGCCTCCGCTAGCGAAGACGCTACTGTCAAAATTTGGGATTGGGAAACGGGTGAATTCGAGAGAACATTAAAGGGACATCAGAAAGGGGTGAATGATGTCGAATTCGACCACAAGGGTCATCTGCTGGGTGAGCACGAGCCAATGAATTGGTGGCCGCCGTTCTGATGATGGCAACGATCAGTAACATGCTCGTCGGATTTATTCATCAAGATTTGGGATTCCCAGAATGAATGGAAGAACATCAAGACGCTGACCGGTCACGATCATGCCGTTTCTTCTGTACGATTCCTGCCGGGAGACCAGTTCATCGTCAGTGCGAGTTGGGATCATTCAATTAGGATATTCGATGTTGCTTCAGCGTAAGTCCGGACCCGCGAGGTGGCAGCAACGCTTACGGACTCCGACAAGGCATCTTGTGCGGACGATCATCGGTCATACCGACTGGGTCCGTTACATTGTTCCGTCCGACGATGGGCGACTGTTAGCCAGTGCTTCCAAGGATCAGGTATTTTGTCCCACAAGTCAGTTTGCTTTCGGTGCCTTAAAGAATATGTGCGACAGACTGCTCGACTTTGGGACCCACTCACGGGTGAACAAAAGATGGAGCTTCGGGGGCACGATCACCAGGTTGAAGTTGTGGTTTTTGCTCCGATTGCGTCGTACAATGCTATTCGCGAGCTTGCGGGCGTCCCGGTTCGTTCATGTGGTGTTTTACGGATATATATCTCACATTGCCTTCAGAACACAGATCGGGTGAAGAAGCCTGGCGGATATGTCGCCACGGGTTCGAGAGACAAGACAATCAAGCTCTGGGACACACAGAGCGGCCAGATGCTGAAAAACCTTGTAGAGTGTCTTTCAGCATTGCACAGAAAAGCAACTGATATCTCTCTGCCAGGCCGGACATGACAACTGGGTTCGAGCACTCGTCTTCCATCCGTCGGGGAAACTTTTGCTTTCGGCGTCTGACGACAAGACAATACGAATATGGGAATTGTCGACAGGCAGATGCATGAAGACCGTGGAGGCGCACACGCATTTCGTCGCTACAATCGCTTGGGGACGGCAGAAGGTGTCTGTGAGCTCCGGGAAGACGAATGGAATCGAAGGGGGGGAATCGAAGTCTGGCGAGGCTGAGAAGCTGGTCAATGTGGTGGCGTCAGCCGGCGTTGACCAAATGGTGAAAATCTGGCTGCCATAAGGGGCGTGAACCCTACTGATTTGACGTCGTATGCGGGGCTGGCGGGAAGTACCCTCCTTTGGCCCGTGGCTCAGGTCAAGCGTTATTCTCCAAGTGTTGTCAGACTAAGCTGACGGGTTCTGTTCAGAGGTTTGGCTGGAGAGAGAGACGTTCGTTACGACACGCTGAACGCGTAAACTCGCGATCCTTGATTCGTATTCACCACCTTTTCCTCAGTTGTTTCATAGCTTTTGAGCATACCCGTACTACATAATTCTATATATTTAACGAGTGGACATTCGATGAGCTGATTTTCAAGTCTTGGCGACATTCGCTGGCATAATATTTTTGATGTTTTGCACTGTGAACTGAAACCAACTCGGTCGGCAAACCCCGCCATTTCCCTTCCAACCGCCATTTGTGTCCATCAACAGCAGCGATGGCGCCCCACTCGTCGTCGCCGTCCTCGTCGAGTGCAACGACGTCAGTCCAAGTTGGCGAGTCCCTCTCTGTCTTCTCCCCGCACCCAGGCGCTCATCTTCCTCACTATTTACAGCGTTGCGCATTCGGCCCACGACTTCTGCAGACCTTGCAACAATTCCCGCTCGCTTTCAGAGAACTGTCATTCACGCAACAACGCCCATCACCGTCACCGTCGACGCCGTCTCTGCTGCGCCCGCTGCCTCTGGTTCTGCCACGGCTCTTTCCTCACCTGCCACACCCGGGAAAAAACAAGTATTTACTTTTGACCAAGTTCATTCTCCCAATACCACACAGCATGCGCTCTTTACAACCACAGCTCACCCTCTCATTTCGCGCTTTCTCGAAGGTTTCAATTGTACCATCCTTGCCTACGGCCAAACTAGTAGCGGCAAGACCTTTACTATGACTGGTATCGACTTGGACGCCAATCCTTCCGATCCAAACAACGGCATGGGCATTATACCGCGCGCTGTATCAACCATATTCTCGCAGGCAAAGAAGCTCAAGGACGAACGTGGCGGGTCTTGGAATTACAGTATCAAGGGTTCATTCATAGAGGTGTACAATGAGGATTTGATTGACCTTTTGAGTTCGGATGAAGCTACTGGTGCACGTCGCGAAGTACAGATCAGGGAAGGGAAAGATGGTTCCATAATTTGGGGTGGTCTTCGAGAGGTCAACGTTCGAAACGGCAACGAAGTCATGATGTACGTGATATTGGCACGCCGATGCTCCGTAGGCCCGGACTGATTAGTTCGCAGCCTTATTCGACAGGGAACCTCTATCAGACGCACGAACGAGACCGACATGAATGCCCAATCCTCTCGTTCACATGCCATATTTTCTTTGACTCTTACCCAGAAGAAGTTTACGGGTTCTGGCCCTCCCCCTCGGTCATCGTCCCCCTTGCCCCCTAATGGCCGTTCGCCTTCGCGACTTGCTCGTCCAGGATCTCTCTATACTAGTTCACCCACAGCCGCAAGAGTTTCTTCTCCTACTATGGGGCGGCCAGCTACCCCTAGTTTCCATGCCGCCATGGGGAGGGGAGGGGGTCTGCGGCCGGCCAGTTCGCTTGGTTTACGACCGCCCGATGGCCGAACTGCTGATAATGATGACGATGGTGGCGAATGGACGACAATTGTGTCCAAGTTCCACTTCGTTGACCTGGCTGGTTCAGAACGGGTAATCAACTCCTCTTCCCGATTTCTTTGTAGGCTAACTTCAAGCCCAGCTCAAACGAACCGCCGCCGCCGGCGAACGTATCAAAGAGGGCATCTCCATTAATAGCGGTCTTTTGGCCCTTGGTAATGTCATTTCAGCACTCGGCGACCCTTCTCGTGCAAAGTCTCACACCAGCTCGCACGTACCCTATCGTGACTCAAAACTCACTCGTCTTCTCCAAGACTCTCTCGGGGGCAACGCACACACACTCATGATCGCCTGTGTTAGCCCAACCGAGTGGAACGTAGGCGAGACAGTCAACACTCTCAAATACGCGAATCGTGCCAGGAACATCAAAAATCGAGCAGTTGTCAACGAGAAGGAAGATGGTTGGGACGACATCGAATGGTTGCAAGGCACTGTCGGTCGCCTACGTAAAGAGCTCAAACAGCTCAAGGAAGGTGGCGGGGTCGTTGCCTCTGTTTTGGGAGAGTCAGGACGTGTTGTTGTTGAAGTGACGGAAGGCTCCAACAAGAAGATCCTCGCTCAGATGACTGAGCTCCAGAACAACTACGAGGATTTGAGGGAGAAGTATGTTGATCGCACAGAAGAACTCGCAAGGCTCCGCCGTGAGCTTGGTGAACGTCATCGGTCATCCACTGGTGGAAGCATAGGCGGAACCGCAAAGTATGAAGAGATCGTGGGGCCTGTCATTGAAGAATACGAGAAGACAATCAGTGCCATGGAAGCGGAGTTGGGTTTGAATCGGGCAGCTCTGCGCTTGACGAACGAATTAGTGGAAGAAAAGGAAGATGAACTCACGCAAATAACAGAGAGACACACCGCCACGGAGCTCTACGTAGAAGAGCTCAGGTCGCGATTGGGGAAGTTGACAGAGCGAGAAACCTCTACTGAAGTACGTCGACATTTGCCATGTTCTTTCTACGTACTGATTAAATGTACCATAGGCCTATGTCCGCGATCTTGAGGAGAAGGTGAAGTCGTATGACGAGACTTCAATGTCCTCTAGCGAGTCCCTGACCGACCTTAAACGGGAGCTCGCACGTTACAAAGAAGCCGAATCTCATTCCGCATCGTACATTTCCGCGCTCGAAGTTCGCCTCACCAAATCCGACGAATCTGTCCTCTCGCTACAAAAGACCATTGCGCGGCTCGAGAACGAGAGTGAAAGGCGTTCCCAAGAAGTCGCAGCACTTCAGGCACGATTGGAAAACCTGGAACGAGACGGGGCAAGCTGGCGCACAGACCTAGAAGAACGGGAGAGAAAGGTGAAAGATCTTGAGCTTAAAATGGAGGAATGGGAGCGAAAGAAGAAAGAGGCCAATGAAGACCGCGTGCGTTTAAGCGGTATGGTTGGAGAAGTCGAGCAGGCAAAACGAACTCTTCAGGACTTGAACAAGACTGATGGGTCTTCATCTTCCGGTGTCAGCACCCCAGCCTCAGTGGACCTCTCAGTAGAGAACCAGTTAATTGCGCTACAACAGACGCATGCTGCAACTCTCGTTGGCCTCTCTACCGTCACCGATAAATACCGTGATGCGTTGCAAGAGATAGCCGACCTCGCCGCCCAGATTCAAGAGGCAAAACTTGCCAACCCAACCATTCCGGAGTTTTCTGCCATCGAAAGCTCGGAGACAACGCCACTCCGTCGGCAAGTGATTAGCTTACGGAGCAAGGAAGTGATGGGTGATGCGCAGTTTGACCCATCCGCACGAAAGCCTTTTTTCCGGCAGGCGATCTCGTTGGACTCACTCCATGGAAGGTACTATCCTGTATTATGCACTTGCCCAGCCGTGCTTACGCATCTCCCCTGACTAGATCGGCTTCTCACTCGCTTTCGCCATCGTTGTCGTTGTCGCAGGAGCTTTCATCAGCACGCTCCCGCAAAACGTCCAACTCCAGTCACGGGACCTCTAGCTCGGTTTCACAATCCCCTAGTCTTCCCAGTTATGCTTTCTCCGTTTCCAATCACAATGGCAAGACCACACCAACCCAACAACGCTCTGCGTCTAGCATGGAGAAAGAAATAATGCGTCTACAGGAAGTTTTGAAGGAGCGTGAAGCAGAAATTGGTGCACTGGAAGTCACCTTGAAAGAGAAAGAGCAGACAGGCGCAGCTTCACTTGCGACCGAGATGGCCAAAGGACCAGAAGATCATACCATGCAGCTATCTTTTACCACCATTCAAAAATTCAACGCAGTTCGGAAGAACATGGAACTCCACGGAGTATCATCCACTGTCAATGACCTCGATGCAGACGCGGACGTAGATGAATCATTGGATCGTCTTAATGAACTTATGTTGTGAGGATCCTTTTTCGGTGATACTTGGTTGCCAATATTGAGAGTAACTTCGTTCAGGGCTATGGCTCAGAAAGAGTCTCAGCATAATGAGTTGGTCGGCTCTTTGAACGATGAACTAGCTCAAATCCGTCGCGCGCACGATGGACTTGTCACCCTCTCTAGAGATCAGGTGTGTTCATCCTTTGTCAAGTGATCCACCTCGGGTCTAACGTGTCGCATGTTTGCAGACGCTGAACATGTCGACTGAGCTCGAGGGTTTACGTGCTAAGCATGATCATGCTCTAACCGAGTTTGAGTCCGTTTGTCAACGCGAGCAACAGTTGATCGAAACCATCCAGAAAGCGGAAAATGATCATGCTGCCGCCGTTGATGCCTTGCGCGCTGAGCATCAAGAAGCTCTCAGAGCGAAAGGTGCAGAGGTTGACGACCTTGTTGCGATCCTCAAAGACGAACATGAAGTAGCGGTTGGAAACCTCCAGAATCAGCTCTCTGTAGCAACGGCTGCTCTTGACAAAGCCCTCGAAGATCACGTAGAGGCGTTTGGCAAACTTCAAGCGGTCCACGAAGAAGAGCTCCAGCGCTCGTCACAAGAAGCGAAGACTACCCTCGAGCGACTAGCCGAAGAACACCGAGAGGCACTTGGCAAGGTCACGTCTGAACATGCTGACGCAATGAAACGCGTGAAGGAGGGTGCCGCAGCCGACCTACTTCGTACCGAAGAAGAGTATTACAACGCTCTGACGAAGCTCCGCAATGACCACGCTGAGGCACTGCGCAAGCAGGCTGAGGATGCTGCATCCATGCTCGACCGTCTTCGCGAGAACCATGCGAGCGAAATGCGCATGGCCGAGAAGGCTCGTGACTGTTCACTATCTGAATCGCAGTCTGCTCGTGATCAAGCTCTTCGCGAGCTGCAGGAAGAGCACGCCGCCGCTATTGCGAGAAGAGACGCCATGTATACGGAGGACATAGAGAAGCTCAAGTCTGAGCAAGCTCTGATTCTAGTAAACAAAGAGGATGACTATAGAGCGAGACGGGAGAATATGAAACGGGACCATGCTACCGCAATGGCGGTCATCAGGGAGCAGTCGGAAGCGCAGATCGAAGATCTCACAAAGGCGATTACACGACTGGAACAAGAAGCTATAGCTGCCGCTGCAAAGGCGCACGAGGAGCAAGAATCGTCGATTCGAACTCTGCAGGAACAACAAGTTGCTGTCCTCCAGGAGGTCACTCGTGCACGCGAGGACGAGGTAGCTGAACTCAAGAAAGCACACTTTGAGGCCATTCGCATTTATAACCTGCAACATGATGAGGAACGTCTGGCAACTATGACGACGCATGAGGACACTATCAGAAGACTTCAAGTAGACCAGGAAGCAGCTTTGGCCAGCTTGATGTCTGCCCTCCAAAGTGCGCGGGACCAACATGCTGCTGTCCTTGAAGAAACGCGAGCAGCAACCGAGAGTGCACTTCTTGAAGAACGTAACCGCTCTGCAGCAGCCCTGGCTGAGCTAGTGCAGCACCACTCGGATGTACACGGCAAGCTCCTCCGCGAACACCAGCATCTTCAGGGAGAAGTCGAGACTGTTCGTGTTGACTTCAAGACTTCCCAGGACCAGTACTCTCAGGCATTAGAGAGGGAACGACAGCATTCTGACTTGAACCTGGCAGAGTTGGAAAAGACGCGTGCAAACGAGCGAGAAGCCATGCTCAAGGACCTCAACAAGTTTAGGGAACAGGTCGATTCGCACCTTTTCGCATCCCGCGAGTTTACTGCGACACAGGCCGCTCAGAGCCAATCCATCGAGGAAAATGCGCAGATGATCGTGACAATGGAGCAGGAGCTTGTGACCGCTCGATCAGACAATAACGGTCTTCGCGCAGGGTTGGAAAAAGTCAAGGCTAAGCTCGAAAAGACGACCGTAGAACAGACAAAACTCATTCAAGAAGTGTCTAATCAGGAATCCCTCGCCGACGAGCTGGAGAGACACCGTTCTCTGATCGCTGAGATGCAGGATAACCTTCAGCGAGCCAAGGACGAGAAGGATACTTTGCAAGCGGAGAAGAACAAGCAGGATAGCGCGGTCCGCGATCTACAGGCCCAGCTAGCACGCAACTCTGGCGTTCCGGACACTCCTCAGCGTGTCACATCGGATCGTAACATCGCGTTCTCCAGGGTGAACGGTTTGAACGGCAAACTTCCTCCACCGACCCCGCCTCCATCAATTCCACCCCCACCTGCACCGAAGACCCAGGAATCCCATTCAAGCGTGTCGACTCAGTCCTCGGCTCTGTCTCCCTCGTCGTCCAAAGATTCGCAGATGGACTCCCCTGCGACGTCTGTCGCTTCGATCAGTGTAGCTGGCGGACCTCCTCTGGATGCCAAAGCTGCTGCCGCAAAAATCGAGGACCAAGCGAAGCATATTAATGAACAGGAGGTGATGATCAAAACGCTCAACAAACAGTTGACCCACTGTGAGAGCGATCTGGCCACTCACATGGATCTTGTGAGCACACTTGAGACGTCTCTGAGCGACTCTGAGAAGAATTGTACGTTCCCACTCCATGCGTGGGTGCAGAGTACTGACATGGGATGCCTGGATCAGTGCGAAAGGCCCGGATGCAAGCAACGGAACTTGCGAGGGAGCGAGACTCTCTCAACGCGCAATTAGAGACGCTTCGCAACGAGCTTCAGGAAGCTCGTCAGGAGGTTGTTACTGTTCGGAGGTCCGTTGTGGAAGAAAAGCAATCATTGGAGTCCCGATTGGATGAAGAACGGCGAGCTAAGGAGCGTGCCCGCGCACAACTTGATTCTCGGATGGAGGAGTTGCAGAGACGAAAGTCCAAGTTTGCATGTATCTGAATGTTTGAGCCACATGAACGTTTCACTTTCATATGCCCCCCCATCCGTTTGCCAGACTTGTCTTTTTATTTTATTTCTTTTTGTTCCTGTCCGCTCGTTCATTGCTTGTGTTATTGTACCGTATTTTTGGAGCTAATGAGCTCGATTTCTTGTTTCGCGAGATACCCTTCTAGTCCACCTTAGGCTCCTTTTTTCGCTAGCTTATATGAGGTACGGGTAATTATGTCTGAACTTGCTACATGTTCTAACACAAGGCATGTCGGATCTGAGCGGGAATGCTGCCGTGGTTATCGTAAGACCGAGCTGCGTGTGGGGCCGAGACCATGACCTAACTGAGCTACTTAAAAATGGAGTGGTCAAATTCTCTCGTGCTAACTTGTATCCCCCCATCGAATCTCCCCACCATGAGTTTTGCAGTTCTCCCCCGTTTTGCCTCTTACACGTCGCGTATGCCTCGTGCCATGGTGTCTCACACTAGGTTGCAGAGTACTTCTGTCCCGCGCAGGACGCCTCGCGTTCTTCCCTCCTTCTCCCTCGAGAACAAGGTGAGCCATCTCCATTCTGATGTGCTGCGGTGAGGACACTGAGCACTCGCATTATATTAGGTATGTGTCGTTACCGGGGCTGCGCGAGGTTTGGGGAACGAGTTCTGCAACGCGTTTGTTCAATCGTACGTGTTCAGCTCTGGACTCCGATTACACGCTAGAACGACTGCCAGAGGGTGCACGCAACTAGCGATAATCGATTTGAAAGAAAATGAGGCTAAAGTAGCTGCCGACGAGCTAGTGCAAAATGCATGCGGTCAGTTGAACACTTTGCACGAGACCGGCTACTGAAGACAATCCCAAGTTAACAGCGACTTGAAACGAGAGGATTTTCAGGTGATCGGCATTGGATGTGACGTTTCATCAGAGCTTTCAGTGCAAAAGGCATTTGGGACTGTGATGGATACGTTTGGTCGAGTGGACTCTGTCGTTGCGTCTGCCGGTAAGTGGGGATGATCCGAACACCCGCGGAGAGTGATGCTGTAATTCGGCAGGTATCGTGGAGAACTACTCCGCATTTGAGTAAGCGGCGGCTCAGGCAGATTGGATGTGCTAGCGTTAATGAACATCATTCACAGCTACCCATTCGACCGGATTAAACGATTGTATGATATCAATGTTCATGGGGCGTTCTTCACGGCACGTGAGGCTGCTCGGAACATGATACCGCAAGGTGGGGGATCGATCGTGTTGGTGGCTAGTATGAGTGCATCGGTGCGGTTCTAAAGTGAATGACGATGGTGCGACTGCTCACTCTGACGATGCGACGCCAGGTCGTCAACATTCCTCAGGTGGGTAGTCGGTTTGTTTGGCTGATAGGTGGCGTCGGGTTTGACTTGAGCACAGCCACAAACGCCATATAATGCATCCAAAGCGGGTAAGTGAGCGTGCTTGTGGAAAAAGGCCGGGGATGACGTTTGGGCGCTCTGTAGCGGTCAGGCACATGGCGTCCAGTTTGGCGGTGGAGTGGGCTAAAAAAGGAGTGCGCGTGAATACGCTGAGGTGAGATGGAAATACACTAGGCGTGTGGGCGTTGACACGAGGAACTGGCAAGCCCCGGATACACGCTGACAAAGCTGACGAAGACGATCCTGGCGCACGACACTGAACTAAAGGTGAGCGCGAGATCGACGGAGGGAATGAATTATTCTGAATTAAATTTGCAACAAGAAAACATGGGAGAATCTGACGCCGATGGGCAAGGTGAGGGGGAATCGAACACTGTGACCTGTGACAGCGCTGACCCGATGGGATAGATGGCTGAACCGGAGGATCTCTCTGTGCGTGCGATCCTGGGATTGAGTGGAGCGGAATAACTGACACGGACGGCGACAGGGCGCGATCGTGTTCCTTGCGAGCGACGCATCGCGATTCATGACCGGAGCCGAGATTCGCATCGATGGGGGGTACTGCATTATTTGAGGTTGTAGTTGGGGTCGTGGGATAATCCGGGATCGGATGGGGTTAGGTCGTCAACGTCATAGAATTCATTACGTTCGCGTTGTTGTGTTACCCCGCGAGTTGAGCTCGCTCCATGATGTCTGCCTCTGCGTCAAAGTCCTCGCCCTCCCCGTCCCTTACAACGTTCGAGTTCACAAAAAGAAAACGCTGGGCTGACCTCCTCGTATATGAACTCTCAGAAGCGATCATATTCGTCCTCTCAAACGACGCCAAAATCTGGTTCTGTGGTCGCGCCGTCTCCGAACTCCTCGGCTGGTCAGACGCCGAGCTCATTGATCGCCCCTTCACCGACCTCGTCAACCGTAAGTCGTCTCTCTCATCACCCCTCCCACCCTCCCTTTTCACCCTCCGTCCTGCAGCAGAAGACCAGCGTGCCTTCCACGTCGCCTTTGACGAGTCTCTCCGCACCCGCGCAGAGATGAATTCCTACGTTCGTCTCAAAGCCAGGTCCCCCATCACCGCGCAGAACATCCCTCAATCCGAGGTCCTCTTCGAAGTAAAGGGCTATCCCCACTTCATCGAAAATGAATTGGTTGCTCGATGCTTTTTCGCCGTCGCAAAGCCCTACCCAAGCCGCAACGCCGCCATGTAACGATTTCTTATCATCGTCTGCTCGCCTACTTTCCTAACCTCTCCATCTTCGAGGCTCAATACCTTTTTAGAACTCAAAATCGAGAACGAACGCCTGCAGAAACGGCTCGCCGAGCTACGTGTGCATGCTCCTTCACCATCTGCTCCGATATCAGGTCCATCTACATCTCCCGTTTATTCCCTTCGATCTTCCTCCGTATCCCGATCATCTGTCCCATCCGTCTCTCTTTGCTCTCCTGATGTCCCTAGCACGCTTTACTCTCAACACCTGGCGCGCCCCTCCTACGACAATTTTGGTCCATCAGGTAGCCAGGTGCAAGGCTCTGCGTATGAATCGCTCGGCCTGCATACATACACCGGGCAGTACACGTCTGCCTCGAGCGCACAGCCCACAGATGATGATCTTGGCGATGACACCTTGAGGCGGAAGAAGGTTCCTCAAATTTCTACTCGCGGGACATGTACCTCATATGAATTCTCAGATGCGCAAATCCCACAGCTCGGAGCAATACGTCTGCGTTACCTGCGGGAGAACCGATTCTCCCGAATGGCGCAAGGTGAATATGTGGTCCATCTTTGTTCCCCCTTGCATGTTTACCGCTTTGGAAGGGCCCACAAGGACCAAAAACGTTGTGCAACGCGTGCGGCTTGCGTTGGGCCAAGGAAATCCGCAGCAAGGTCGACGAAAACGCTGCGGCAGGGACGAGTAGCACGGTGAATAACGCCTAGGCCTCCTTTCAACCTTGCCGTCTTTCATTTGGTTACGTCTTTACATCCCTTTCGTATACCCCAACCTGAACTAATCAGCCACTCGACCCGAGACAATTGTTCGATGTGTTCTGTGTCGTATCATACGCTTGTCTTCTTGTCTTGACTGCTTACCTATACACGCCATCGCGCAACTTCACTATCTAGAAAGCAGAACGAACGAATGCATAGTACCCTTGCTAGAGTCTGTGAGACGGCATGCGCCGCGTTTATTTCACGAGGTTACCAGCTTCCTGATGGTATTTGACCAATATCCGTTTGAATATCTCCAGGGATGGTAATATTGTATGTGCTGTGTTATTAATAACTAGTTTTCGAAAACGTCCACTCGGTTGAAAGTGCCGAATTCATGGTTTTTCTAGAAACACAGCCGGGAAGGTCGGTTTCGTGTGGTGGCAGTCACGGTAATAGGGTCTGCCAAAATATCGATTAAATTAAATAACTAATTGCGCGCAGCACTTTTTGTCCACCAGTGTACTGGAACTACAATCTAATGATATTTGGAGAAAAATTTCGATTTCTCCCCAACCTTTTGGTCCTCGTGAATAGATAGCCAACTATTCCGACTCACCGTCACCCCAATCAGAGAAGCAGCTGAATCGTCAGCATCCGATACACACTCATGACGCTTCGGACCTTGTTGACCGTCACTAACCCGTTACGTAACCAAGGCCTGATCAGGCTTCTTCAATGTATGACTCGTTCACCTTCGCTATCCCTCCATACCGGACTGCCCAAATAAACTCATTCGTTCATTCATATCCATGGACCAACAACACGCCCTACTCTGCTCGTTTTTCAAATACAGAACCAAATTGAAACTGACGAATCTACCGCTGAGAATGGCAGCACATAACAGTGGACAGTACGCTACAAGATGGCATGCTCTAATCGTCGGTTCATATCCGACGACTCGTCAAGGATTCACATGAATGAGCCACTTGCTCAAGGGAAGAGATCTGCAAGCTCACTGTTGTCGCCGAGTCTGCCTAGCAAAAAAAGCCTTGCTTGTTATGGGTGTACGGGCGAGGTCTCCAGCAAGTCAATCAACTGCAGCTGCCCACGCATCCATATTTCTGTGGTTACAAATGTCATGGAACATTGCTAAGCTGGGCATATACACCCATCCTACTTAGTTGCCTAATTAGGAAATAATTTTGATCTTTTAATTTTGAGTGCCGCTGCTTAAACTTGAAAGACTCGATAAGCAAACCACTGCGATATGCAAGTTGTTGTAACGCCAGTGTCACACTTGTGGAGTGCTTTCGGCAACCAGACAGCGCCATTAATTATTGTGTTGACCACTGACCCTTTCGGGTCGTATAAGTTGCAGCAACTATATATACAGATATGATAAGTACCAGTACTAGTGCGCCGTGCAATACGGTATATACTAGTCAGTGATACACAGCCGTAATCCACACAATTGCAGCAACGGTTTGACATCCCGAATACGCCCACGATCACAATCATCATCAACTTGGATCTCATCGTCGGTAGGTGGGGTAGAAGGTGAGTAGTACTCGTCTGAATCCGAATCGTCGTCAAAGTCTGTACAGTCTGAATCGTCGTCGCCCTCGTCCGTTGGACACGGTGCGCAATCGGGGGAACGCTGTGCTGGTAGGAACCAATTGCGATACCAACGGCCCAAGAACACTTTGATGTCAGTGGACAGACCAAGATATTCGACGTTGCGGGCGAGACCCTCCCACTGAATGTCACCTTGGTCGAGAGCGTTTTCAATCTGATCGGTATTGCCAAAGTACATCCAATGGAGGAGTGGCTGTACGGAAGATGGGTCTGGGACTGGGAGGAAGACGACGGGATGTGATGGTAGAGAGGGAAGTAGACGGGGGAGTCGGCTTTTGGGGACTCGGAGAGGGACGGAGGGGGGTTGAAGCCGAGATGCGCATATCTGGATGAGGTCGAGGGGAGAAACCCCGCTAAAAAGACCTCTGAAGATGGCCGACTGGGCGGACAGGTACGCTGTGTGGAGCTGAGGGATGTTAGTGATGGGACGGGATGAAGATAGCGGGCACATACTCGAAGCGTCATGTCAGGCAACTTGGTGGTGCTCGGGTGAGCGGCCCGGACGGCAGGTGAACGCTGGGGACGGCGGGGTGCAGGGATGACTAGAAGGAATGAGCACGGAAGAGAGGGAGGGGTGAGCGGGCATACTTATGGTGCAGTCTGCAGTCTCTGGCTTGTTCCAGTAGTGTGGGGCAAGATGATGAAGCCGTTCCATGATGGATGAGGTGGGAGGGGAGGGGGATATGCAAGGGAGAGCATTTATATCTGAGTGAGAGATCTGAGATTTGCAACAAATTTTTTCACTGTTTATGATGCGGGATCTGTGCGGTTTCGGTGTCAATAGGCAAGGGAGGGTCGGTGTCAATAGGGTCGGTTGCGGAGTTGGGAACAAGACTCTGTCTCACCCGCCGGTCGAAATCTCTGCCGCGGTGGATTTATGACAAGAGCACACGTCCGTGGTTCTCGCAGACGCAGTGTGATGTCCTCCACACCAACGACAGATGTCTTTGATGTCAACCCGTACGAATCGCATCCCGCCTTGTCCGCGACAGAGGCAGAGCTCCTCTGGGAGTATGCAAAGTTGGCCCAACATATCAAAGATGTGCGTCGCCGCCCGGTGAACCATCAACTCCTGATCATAACAGGATCCATCCTAGTTGACCGCAGCGACTAAAAAACTGAGTGAACAACCCGATCAGAATCTCCTCGTACGTTTGCGAGTACTTGAGAGGAAAATGAGCCTCGTTTTGACTTTGGTGCAACACATTCTGCCACGCTTCCCCCCTTGTACTCACCCGCGCCTCATAGTTCAAAGCATCCGTCTGGGGCGTCATTAACGAACAGGCTGCGACGGACTTGTCAGGACAATACGTCGATACCAGTACTACCACCATGTAATTCGTTATTGTCATGATACATCCAATCCTACACCCTCATACCCGCGAGTCTCCCAGTGATACCTGCTACACTCACCGGTGCAGCATTCCAGATCACAAGCTTCCCATCTACTCCACTCGTGCTCACTCTGCTCACGGTGCCCCCCGGGCCCCACTCAAATGGCCTGACACTTGTGATGGTGTTTTGGTGCACAGTAAGAACTTCAGTGTCCGTCGATACTTCCCCACCTCCAGCGTGACCACGCGTGTCCGCATTTCTGAACGTGTTAAATGCGCTACTGTTGAGGCGGCCAACCCCTCCAGCTTTCGCAGTCGGCCTCCCTCCACCAGAGGTCGTGTCATCCAGCGAGCCAACGAATACCCAGCCTGCTTCAGAGCCCGAGAACACCACTGGCTGGCAATCGTGACCAGCTGCGACAATGCTATCTTCGCTAGTCCAGGTAAGCGTGACATAAGGCAAGGTACTGATCCGGATGTTTTGGATGATGGGCCCCCCGGGATAGACAATGTTGATCGAGCTGTCATGGCCTGTGGACATCCTTCAAACGAAAACGCGACGCGAAGCGAAGGCGAGATAACACTCACTCGCAAACCCCAGAACATCCCCCGAAGGCGAAAAGCTGACTGCATGGACCCATCCACCAGCGGGGCTGGTATACTCGCCGCATACTGTGTTGAACGGAAGTTTTTCTCCCCAGACAGTAGGAGCTGGCCTGGTGAACACGTTTCAGTCATATCGGAGTGACCGGGCGATGTAAAACTAGCCTCTTATCTACGTCCTTGATGTACGCCGAGAGAACGCGAGCTTTCATGTCCGCACTACCAGCAGCGAGCAAAACATTGTTTGGATGCCAATCCACGGAGAGAACAGTCGACCGGATCGGCTTCTTCAGCTGTCTCGCGACCCACCAATTGTTCTCGGGGTCGAAAGAACAGACAGCGATGGCTCTATGGAGGAAATCAGTGGATGGCATCCTAAACACCGACCATGGCAAATCGGACCTGGCACCGCTCGCCACTGCAAATTTATCTTCGTTCGGGCTCCATCGAACGAAAGTTGCGGCCCTATTGATCCGTAGTAATACGAGTGTTGGCTTCCACACCATTCTGCCCGTGAGTGGGTCTGGAGATTGGGACCAAACGTATGCATTACGATCCTGTGATGCAGTCACGATGCGGTTTGAATTCGGGGCCCAGTCGATGGACGTGATGGCTTTGTCATGCTTGACGGGACGGTCAGGTATGAGTACGTTGCGGAAATCCGGTATGACAGACCTCAGCAAGAGTCTCCGTAGGCACCCATTCCTTGCCCTCTTTAACGTATATCTGTGATTTGTTATCGTTTAAGCTGAGTGCGACCTCTGCAGAAACACATCATCGGTGAGCTGAACTGGGGATATCGCGAGGGAGCGTACGGCTACGATCTGCATTAAACGCGTGGCAAGTGATTGGTGTCTGAGCTATCGAATAAACTTCTGGCGCAGACATGATTTGCGCGTCTTGTTCAGCGACGACGGGCTGCAGTGGACGTTAGGTCCAGTCCGGATTGTCAATTGGGTTCGGCTGTTTCCAGTCACCTGACTCGGAGATCACCGGGCGGAAATTTGCTCGTTCACAGGGGGTCGGCGTCGGAACGCGGAAATTTCTACCCAGGGGCGGCGGTATGGGGGAGGGTGTCTGAATGACCACCTGTCCAATTTCACCATCAAACTATTTTATTTCTCGTGTCTAGACAAAAGAGCAATGGATTGTAGTAATGATCCCTCAGTAAGTAGCAAGTACTGAAGTACTTACAACTATGTAGCGTCCGTCTGATTTCCGGATATGGTAAGTCGCGGCTTGACGTCGTGCGTGCTACTACCAGCACCGTACTACCAGGTGCGCTCGGTTGACTCCTGTGCCGTCGCGCTCGCGCCTCGCGCCTTGGGGCTACTCCCCCTGCATCTCCACTTCATATGCAATGTATTCCGTTGCTCTGATTCGCCCGATACGGCCTTGATGTGATCATATGACTTGATAAGTGTATTTTCTCGTGCACCTTCGGCTGACGTCTCTAGGTTGCGTTTTGAGTCTTCCACGTCGACGCAGTGGGTTCACGGCCTCGATAGGTCATTTTGAGTGCTTGTCAGATGGTGTGGGTCGCTCAGATATGCCGCTCGTCCTCCATTTGTGCCGAAACACATCACCTTCAGCTAGCGACTTCGTTTCAACTCGGTTCAAGTCGTACCATGTGCCCCTCGTTGTGCTACCCTTTCCGCCTTGTCTTCCATGCCATCACCATCGCTCTGGCACCGCTCGACTCCTCTGGCTTAACCATTCCCTCGACTCGACGCAATTGTCTCCTCGTCATGCTCATTGCAAGAAGACCATTCGTAATCAAGAACCAAGCATGAAAGTAGTGCTACACGGGCCATATTCCGTCAAATGGGTTCCTAGTAATAGTATGCGTCTATATTGTGCTGAAGCAAAAGTGGACGAAATTGAGCCTTTGGTCCCTGGACGCTGTCCCGCGCGGGCCAATATCGCCTGGTTCTGTCCGAAACAAGCTATTGGTCCATATTCTCCCATCCAATCATCAGACCTTCAGGCTTGTTCATCGACAGCATTATTGTCTGATGTCACATCCTGTGGTGCTGGCTGATCGTCCCTTTTCTTTTTTCGGGGCAGCCGACGGTCATTCCTCAGATATTCAGGTGGAATGATAACCTGAAGGTCAGGAACTCTTTGTTGCAAAGGAAGGCATCTGTCCTGCCACATCTGAGAAAGGTGTACATCGCCAGGAATCCATGGTGCCTACAAGGAAAACGTAAGGAGATTTCGATAACTATGAGAGATGGACGAACAATGTAACTGTGACCATTCATCTTTTTCCAGTCAATGCTGCTCAGCCACGGGTGTTTCGTGACTGGCTTCGCAACAGCCAGTCGATTCACAGCTTCGTGAGTGAGGAGACCTGCAACCAATGACTTGAATGATTTCCCAACACGAAGATCTCTGGGCCATTTGTATTTCTTGCTGGCGATGCGCAGGTAAATATGTTCCTCCTCCTTTCCGTAGAATGGCTAGAAAATAGCTTTGAGTGAGAATAGTCATGCACCCAAAAACACAGTACTTGCCACTCGTTTGGTAACCATTTCGTACAAAATTACGCCGCTCGAAAACCAATCCACCCCACAACCGATCCCAGCCTGGCTCATGAATAATTCAGGAGCCATGTAAATTGGTGTCCCAACCATTGACCAGCAGTGGGAATCAGTTTCAGACTTTGCTAGCCCAAAGTCCACCAGGGAGATGTATCCATCCGGCTTGATGAGGATGTTGGCTGGCTTCAGATCACGATGCACTATGCCATTGCTGTGCAGGAAATCCAAGGCGCACACGATATTGGCATAGTAAAAACGTGCTGTTGTTGCATCTAGAGGTCCATGATGGTAGATGATGTCATGCAGCACGCCCGCCGGGATGCATTCCAGCATGAGGTAGAGGTTGAGTGGGTCGTGAAATACGCCAACTATGCCATTAACCCAGGGGCTCCACGGAAGCTTGCACAGACTTTGTCTTTCCGTGTCGGTATCGTCTGGATAATGCTGCATTGATTAAATTTCAGACGACATGTGCATCAAACCGGTCTATTATACGCATCATACTCACTTTATCAAAGTTCTGGATATCAGCCTTCCGCAAAACCTTCAGAGCGAATAAAGAACCCGGTCGGTCTATTTGATGACCCTGCGGTCTAGGTCGCACGCGAACAAGCAGGACGCTTCCATAAGAACCAGTGCCTGGCGGAATAGTTAGCTGATATGCAATGCTGTCTTGTATGCCTCGGCTCGCCTAGTTTTCGGACACACTCGAGGTCCTTCAACCCAAGGGGTGAAGGGCGCACTTCCGGAGGTTCTTGCACCTTCTGCCCCCTGGTGTAACCATAAAATCCGTGATATTCGACGCGTTCCTAAAATTTTACATTAGGTTTCGGGATGCCACGCAGAGTACAACACCACGGGGGCACCTTGATTGATCGCTTGACAGAATTTGCGCTTTTAGACGTCGTGATACCTTTGACATCGCGAGCGGGATGTTTCGTGGGACTGCTCTGTCTGGAAGTATGCCTAGTGGTCAACGGTGTTGGCAGGCGCATAGTAGCTGCAGCGGATGGCTAGTACTAAGCGGGGGATGATTGAAATCTAAGACAAGACGAGTGGTTGTCCGGCTGCTCTAAGATGCTGCAACTTGTTTCTATTGTTCGTCAAATTTGTGTGGCCCGGGCCGCGGCGTTTCGATACACAGGCACGCTTTGACTCCGAATCTCAACGTCAAATGCCGGTGACCCACCTGTCGTTAATGTCGGGCAACTGTGAGCATCGACAACGCCATGGCCCATATGCATATGTCAGACGTAGTACGTGCGATCATTTTTCCTGGCTTGTCCCGAACCGTGCATCCTGGATGATCGATGAGCCGCCGCGACCTTCATTTTGCCACTCCCAACAGGCTCATGGCTCGGGTGAATGTCGCCCAGAGTTGCCCGCAGGACTGGACCTATATCTCTGAAGGTGGATCGACAATCGTATTCTCTTATACAGGTCCTTTCTACCCTAATTTCACTGGCAAAGCACTCCGCCTAAGAAAAGTTTCGCTGAAGGAGGCTTCGCATGACAGAACGATCGACGAGGATGATGATACAGTCATCGCGTTCCAGAACACAGTCATTTCGGCTCTCGTGCCCTCAGAGTTTCTTCCCGATCTAGATGTCGTGCTCCTAGATGCTAATTGGTTAGCAGCACTGGAGGTGTTGCGTGATGGTGACCGCCCCGCCGAGCGAAGAGCGAAAGACCAGATTGATAAAGCCCGACAAAAGGGCATGCTTGCCACGGATCTCATTGCAGGTGCAGATATTCTGGCGATCGAGATAAAGGTTCAGTCTGAATTACTCTCTACAGAGGACAGCATCATAATTGATCATCAACTTGCTTAGCCCAAGTGGGGCTTCATGCCCAATTCCGCTCACTTGTCCCATGATACTGCGGAGATTAAGACATCCACTTGCAGGTTCTGTATGCACACTCGTTTCAAGTTCAAAGATGGCGATGTTCCTACCCAATATTGTCCACTGGATTTCTACTCGAATGACGAAGCACGCATGAGGAAGGCTATCCGTGATCTTTGGAACGGCTGGGTGCAGAGCGATGGCACTCTAAACAACATGAAAGTATTCGTCTCTGGTAAAATGATAAGACCCTCTGAGGTGCGAGTTGTCGCCGTTGGTATTCCCTTCCGATTTAATTTCACTTTCGGCAGTCATTTTCTTCTCTCGAGGAATTTCTGTCAGCAAGGACAGAGGTTCACGAAGCACTCGCAACTGCTCTGTTCCCGTTTCTTCGGACGCCCGCACTGAAGACTATATCGAATCTGCAACGCTCACTAGACGCGCTTGACATCGAGGGAATTATTAAACTATATGCATCCAAGGGTTTAGGTACCGTTGGGCGGAATCCCTCTCTTGAAGAGCTGCAAGATTTTGTCGCTTCCTACCACTCTGTTTACTGCGCATTGGACCACTCCAGGCTCCGTCCTGAAAACAGCGATACTTACCTCATGGCATACCTGCTTTCTGCAACGTTCAAGGATTGTTCTGTGATATTCAGAATCCGTCGATCCGATATATCTGGGAAGCCGTCCGTTGATTCTCCTCACGCGGTCGCCATCATCGACCTTGACCTGAAAGGGGTGGATCGGATTGAGAAATGGGCGCGCCTCGATAAGCGAATTGTCGAATACTATCACTGTCAGGATACAGCACAACGCAAAATCTGTTTCGAGTAAAATTATTGGCTTTGATTTAAACACGAGCTGTCGGCCATGATCTCGATACGAGGGGTATCAGTTGTATGTACTCGAGTGATCACAATCCTAGTGCTCACGTGATATAACCCTACCTTGACGCGGCTATGGTCGTACATCCATGAGAACAAACTACTTTCGCTGTGTAGACCTGATGGCTTTCCTTTCATATGCTAGGTCTGCAATCCGTTGTACGCGGCTTACACGCCCTTCTCGCCTCTCCTCTGGTTGTAGGCATGCGTCAACTTATAACGCCGAAGTTGCGGGTCTGAGCGAGGAACAAGCTGAGGTGCGTCGTTCCGTGGGTAGTAGTAACTGACATACAGGCTCATCGGTGGTCCTTTAGTTCAGGAATGCGATCTCCGAGTTCGCACAACGAGAAGTTGTTCCAAGGGCAGCAGAGATCGACAGAACCAACACCTTTCCCGTGGTCAGTTAAGTACTCCTCTATCTCGCAATCCGTTCTCATGTAACTTACAGGATATTTGGGAAAAACTTGGAGATATGGGTTTGCTCGGCGTAACGGTCTCTCACAAGTACGGAGGTTTGGGATTGGGATACTTCCATCATACCTTAGCCATGGAAGAGCTTTCACGAGCGTCTGGCTCGGTTGCACTGTCCTACGGTGCCCACTCAAACCTCTGCGTGAACCAAATCCATCGACACGGCACGGAAGTACAGAAAGCAAAGTATCTTCCTGACCTTATATCCGGCAAGAAAGTTGGCAGTCTTGCGATGAGCGAACCAGGAAGCGGGTACTGCATATCCTTCGTATTCTATCAAGCCGAGTTCTGACTTTTGTACTTCAGTAGTGACGTCGTTAGCATGAGTCTACGAGCTGATAAAGTTAACGGTGGATGGAAGTTGAACGGCAACAAATTCTGGTTCGCTTCTTAGTCCTTTCACTTATATTGTTCCGGTTAATGGTTTCTTAGGATCACCAACGGACCTTCAGCTTCGACTCTTGTTGTCTATGCCAAAACTGCACCGGAGCAGGGCTCCAAAGGCATAACCGCATTCATCATAGAAAAAGGTTTCAAAGGATTCTCGACCCATCAAAAACTAGACAAATTTGGCATGAGAGGGAGTGATACCTGTGAATTGGTCTTCGAGAATTGTGAGGTACCCGAAGGTAAGCACAGTCTTGTTCGCGCTACAATTGTCTTGCTAATGTTTTGCTAGACAACGTCCTCGGTCAAGTGAACAAAGGCGTGGGAGTACTAATGTCAGGACTTGACCTCGAGCGTCTCGTGTTGAGTGGAGGACCATTAGGGTAAGGTCTTCGGGAACCAAATGAGCATGTCAAACCAACAGCTGCAGATTAATGCAGGCGTCCTTTGACTATGCGGTTGAGTATGTTCACCAGCGTAAACAATTTGGCCAACCGGTCGGGACATTCCAATTGATGCAAGGTAAGCCAGCAACTTCACTGTTGGCAACATAGGCTAAGTTACCTGTAAAGCTAAGATTGCCGACATGTATACAAAGATAGGTGCGAGTAGATCGTATGTGTATGCAGTGGCAAGGGCGTGTGACCTGGGCCACGTCAGTCGTCGGGTATGTTACATGTCATCTTGGAATCTGCTTATCTCTCATGTTCGTGATAAGGACTGTGCTGGAGCGATATTGTACAGCACTGACAGAGCCATAGAAGTAGCAATGGAAGGCATGCAATGCCTGGGTGGTAATGGATACATCAATGGTTAGTGTTGTCGTATCACAATCTCCACAAGCACTTCTGAGGAATTCTTCAGAGTACCCCATGGGCAGGATATTAAGAGACTCGAGGCTCTATGCTGTTGGCGCCGGCACACAGGAAATTAGGCGGATGCTGATTGGGAGAGAATTCAACGAGCAATTCAAGTCATAGCACCACGTCTCTCAAAGCAGGAACTTCTGTTTAGTCTGTCGAGAGATATGTCTATAGCTCTATACGGTTTTACTTGGACTAAGGTGGTCTGACATTGCCTGAATGCAGACTTGAAGGACGAGCTATACTGTACACAATTTGTGCTCATCCCTCAGCACAGCTTCCTTGGAAGTTTAGTGCCTAGAATTGGTTTGGGGTTGCCAATGTCAAGACCTAGCATTGTCACAGTAGTTTGAAGGATAAGATTGTTCATCACCCTAGTGTTAAAAACGGCTGCATGAAAGTTGTCAGTACAACCAATTTCCTGGAAGCTTAAAATGATAGGGATAGTCGAGTAACATATTATTTGTTAGCATCTGATATATTACGTGAAGGCCCGAGGGTAATACGAGGTTTAAAGTAGAGTTTCCCCTTTTGAAAGAATGTAAGATTCTGAGTGATGGACGCAAGCTACTCGCCTACCTAGTGCTGACCGAACAAGAGAACGACCCACTGCTACAGTCTGCCGAACACTCTCCGGGTCTGCTAGAGACGGGTTGACTTCCTGTGCGAAGGTGAGTAGAGTGACGATTGTAAAGAGGTAGAGCGAACCATTAGATCTAACGCTACGAGAAGACCAGTTTCATGAATGGCTTCGCAGATATAGTGCCCTTCCCTGAAGGTCAAGCCGCCGCGCACCTGGCGATAGAGGTTCAGCAGTTCAACATTAACCAAGTCCGTCGCAGACTCTCACCGGCGTGCCAGTAGATGGTGCGACGGATGGGTCTAGAGCGTCGACATCAAAGCTCAGATGAATAGGTACGTCCCGATTTGGATTCACATGATCGAGTGCCATCTCGACCACTTTGCCGATGCCATATTTATCGATGTCATGCATACTGAAAGCCTTGATCCTGTTTTCCTTAAGGATGCGCTTTTCCCCAGCGTCTACGTCACGCAAGCCAATGTAGACAATTCGCTCTGGCTTCAGCACAGACCGGACCCACGAAAACTCGGGGACTTTTTCTCCAACCCCAAGAAGGAACGAAACGGGCATGCCGTGGATGTTTCCTGGTGGCTAGATTGATTCCTTGGAGGGTGGAGTAAGCTGGTGTGCGTACCACTTCCGGTTGTCTCCAACGTATTGATATCAGCATGGGCATCAACCCAAATGACACATGCCTCCGGGTACGATCTCGAATAATCAGGTCAGTAGATTACAATACATTGCGTGACGACACACACTCCAGGGTGCCAGAAATAGTGCCCATAGCCTGCCGAAAATTATCAAGAGGATGTTGGAAATGCGTGAAACATGGTACAAACAAGAGAGTGGTCGCCGCCTAAAGTAACCGGCAGTTGGCCGTTCTTGGCATGACCGCCGACCACGCTTGCGACAGACTCGCAGACACGGGAAACCAACCTCGGGTTCTTCAGTATACCGATTGGAGGGTCGGAAGCAGCATGAATTTCCTCGAATTGATGATGACCGTCGAAATTGACCTTCCAGCCGATTTCCTGGAGTTGCTCGATAAGACCGGCTTCAACGAGATGAATTGGACCTTTATCGACGCCTATTTTTGGCTGTGATAGTTGATAGAAGAGGCTTTTTTGGAGCAAGGAACGTACCTGACCACCACTTTATAGGTTACGAAATGAGGATAACGGAAGACCAGGTCCTGGACACTGCATGCTCACCTGAAGGGGCAACCTACGATCTAGTGAAGGGCCATGGATCTGAGTGCTACTGAATGCGACGCGGGTGGACAACTGACCGCAATAGTCTTTGGGTTTGGCAGAAACTTGTTGAAGGGAGTGGACATGAGCGGCAGTGGGGAGAGGGGGAAGAGGGGACCAAGGAGACTACTTGAGTAATTATAGTCCACACACACTCAAGATCCGTATGTGACGGGACTTTCCGATAACGGTGACGGTGACGGTGACGGTGGCGACGTTGATGGCGGCAGATGGCACGCACGATGGCCGGAAGTATTTGCTGTCATCTCCGTCCGAGACATATAAATACAGTTGCCATCACCGTCGCCACTTTCCCTTCCCAGACCAAACCCAGACAGCTTCCACCCATTCCCGGAAATGTCCCCTCCTTCTAGCAGGCCGTCCAGCAGGTTGCCGTCCCGTAGCGGCACCCCCAGTATAAGAGAGATGGTACGCCCCATCACCGCTTGTTATCATGCACCTTCACTTACCCCGCATCTCCTCTGTTGCAAATTTTGCGCACCAGGTGCATGAAGTCATGAAACACTTCAAGCATGAAAAGGAATCCGAGGCTCACCAGGTATCTTCGCTCAGTCCTTATCGGAATTCGTCTCAGATATTCTCCCAGATCTTCCGCCAGCAAGTCGGCCATAAGCCCAAGGGCTTCCTTCCCGAGACCGTCAACCCCGTCAGTCACACAGTTCTACAATCTGACCACCCCCTGATCTCCATCACAGGATGAAGAAACGGTGCCCGGCATCGAGCATCCGGGCAGCACTGGCGTGATCTACTGCTCCGATCGCGCGATGGCTAATGGCTTCAATTATGCCAACTCTCACGAATGGGCCAACCTCGGCCAGGGCGCGCCTGAAGTCGGACCCATTCCCAATGCGCTACCTCGTCCCGACTCAATACCCATGCCCGTCGATTCTTTGGAATATGCCCCTACAACTGGCGTCAAAGGTTCGCGGTATACTGTTTCCTACCAGATGTCCTAATCAACCTCTGTCAAAGCTCTTCGAGAAGCAGTCGCAAACTTGTACAACCACACATACCGTCAGGGAAAGAACAGCCAGTATACATACGAGAACGTCTGTATAGTGCCAGGTGGTCGTTCTGGATTGACCCGTGTCGCTGCGGTCGTCTCCGATGTCTATTGTGTATGTATGTTTTTTTTACTTGCCAATGTTTTTGCTAAACAACCATAATCCGTAGTCCTATCAGATTCCGGACTACACTGCTTACGATCAAGTTTTGAGTGCGTTCAAACGCCTCGTTCCTGTTCCGACAGTGTGAGTCCCTTCGAAATGCTCGGTAGTTGGGTGGCTGATTCTTCTTAGTCTTGATCCTAAGGTCTATCTCCACCAAATTCCGCTCACCAACAGTGCTGATGCTTTATCAGGATAAATATCGCCTCGATATTGAACAGACCAAGGTATGCTCAGCAAGGATTCTTCGGTGACTTGACTCAAAGCTCGCCATCAATAGAAAGATATTCGCACCCAAGGGCTTTCCGTCATCATCGCGTCGAATCCACGAAATCCGACTGGACAAGTCATTGCGTATGTCGAACAATGTCTGTGAGGGCTCTACCTCATCCAAAAAATGTTTAGCGGCAAGGATCTCAAAGAACTCGTGGCCCTTAGCAAGGAGGGGACAACTCTCATTCTCGACGAGGTTCGCTGCACATTCTTTGAGATGCTATGTATCAGCTCATCCGGCACTCCACACGTAATACGCATCACAGTTCTACTCCTGGTACATTTATCCTGAGCACGAACGAGATTTTGGCAAATCCATCTCCTCAGCCGAGTACGTGGACGACGTCAACACTGATCCGATCGTCATCATCGATGGACTCACGAAGGTCGGGAGAGTTTCTGTAATCCGTGACGCGTCGCTAAACAGAACCGACAGAACTGGCGGCTCCCTGGCTGGCGTGTATGCTGGGTTCTCGGGCCAAAGAACTTGATCACAGCACTTTCTCAGTCAGGTTAGCCTGTCAATCGGAACCTATGGCGTTCATTGCTGAAAACAGGCTAGGATCCTTCTTGGATGGCGGAGCGAACCACCCGTGTGTTCATATTCGTGTGTCATCTCCTCAGGCACTGACATTTACCCAGTATGCAACTTGCTGCTATTCCCCTCTTAGAACCCAGCCACGTAGCACACGAAAAGGTAACCTTTTATGGCTAGTTGCGCTTCGTTAAATGGTTTACTTCCCCCGTGATCCATCAGTTCGCGTTGCAGAAGCACTTCAAAGCAAAGCGCGACCATGTGCTTAAGCGGCTTCATGATCTTCGTCTCGACGTAGATATTCCACCTCAAGCGACCTTCTACATCTGGCTCAACTTAGAGAAGCTTCCTCCACCGTTGAACAATGGCTTGGTTGGTTCCCACACCTGCTTGGATAACATGCTGTATACAATGCCTTTCCCAGACGTTCTTTGAAGAACTCCTCAAAGAAAAATCCATCGTGATCCCCGGCATTTTCTTCGATATAAACCCAGCCCACCGCAGGAATTTGTTTAATTCCCCTTGTCATCATTTCGTACGCTTGTCTTTCGGACCTCCTCTGGAGGACCTTGACAAAGGTGTGTGTGATTTGATTATTTCATACCAGAGCTGATTGCGCCGCAACGATTTTCAGGCCTTGATGCTATAGAGAGAGTGCTAAAGGCTGCGAGGAAAGAAGGCACAAAGAAATTTGGGCACAGTTACAAGAAGAGTTTGGAAACGGCGCCCAAGCACATCTAGATGTGCCGAGGCGAATGACAGGCGAATGCACAACGTGAGATGACTGGCCAGTAAGGAATCCTAGACTTGAAATTGCAGATAAGAACATAAAATATTTATCATGATGACGGATCAAATGGTGCGAAAGCCTTTTTGAACAGTTCAACATCTGCTTTGTCTTCCTCCTCTGAAAGAATGCACATCTTCCAATCAAGCCTGTGCGTAATGTTCAGGAGAGACACCAACACCTTTCTACAATAATATTCTAAGAGGCCCATTTTAACAATGATTTGTAGTAGTACGTACCTCCCAAACTGAACGCTGAAGGGAATATCGTCTTTCATTAGATGGATCAATTTACGCCCATCTGGAAGATCGACACGGAAGTAACTTCGTGCGCCACCAGCAGAGGCCTCCAAAGCGCCATCAGCATCCGACTCAAAGTCTATTCCTAGGGTACGACCCTCTTCGAGGAAAGCAGCTTCAACTTCGTTCTGCAAAGAAATAGGCACAGGCACAGCTTGAACATGCGCGTGACCTCCTTTCGCGCTCAGCCGAGCAACTTCGTAGAATACGGGCACAGCACCGTGTTTAGCGAAGAGACCTCGAAGAGCAGCTTTGTACCTGCATAGAGTCCGATGAGAACGAAATTCAGTCGAGGGATCGAACACTACCTCTCCGTTTCATCAAGAATGGGCGGTGAAATGTCAGCGGGAATCGTGTTGTATGTGGGCTGATGACAGATTGGCACAATCAGGACATGGCCACCTCCCGGAACACGAGCGGCGTTAGACTCGTCTGGGGACGACTGTGTTGGAATAATCTGCCCTTTCGGGAGCGTCAAGTAGCACTCGGTACCAATTGAGACAATCAAGTGTTTCCTATCAGTGCATCAGGAACGGCGTCAGCTGTTTGTGTGGTCACTTACGCCAAGTTTGGATTTGACAGACAGAACCAACACTCTTCCGCTGAATGATCATCATAAGCGGAGAAACCAAGGTGAAGACAACACAGGGCATACGTCCAATCTCTTTCGGTGGTCTTCTTTTGCCGCCGTGGCCGTGTGGTCCATGTTGATTCGCCACTGGACAATCAGCTACATAATGTAATTCACTTCCGCAAGCACGGCATATGTATCCTTCACGTGGTTTTGGGCCTCCAGTGTCCCCTACGGCATGTTTGGTTGGACAGTCACGAATGAGGTGTCCAGGGATGTTGCAGATCTTGCACAGGTATCCTTCTGGCGGTTTCGTTCGTTCGGGACAATTGTCAATGAAATGCTGACTATCGCTTGAGCTACCTCCTCCTTCATCTCAAGGAGAGGCTAACCTCGGTTGATTGACATCGCCTGCACTTATATCCGACGGGGGGTTTGCTGGTTTGTCCACCCGGCGTTTCTGTAAATAGCGGTAACAGTGAGGCAGAAACTACGTAGTAATGTAAAGACAAACCTGGCCTAGGACGCTTTGTAGGATGGTGGATATCTCCGAATATGAAGTTTTCTCCTTCGGCAGTTTCATGAATCCGTTTCGGCATACGAGAAGCAGCTTCGGCGAACGGATTTTTTGTGATGTTGCTTGCGTGTTGCGTTGTAGTTGTTGATGGCACGATGGAAAACGCGTAAAACCACTTGGGAAATATGAATCATCACAGATATCTCTACGAGCTCGTCGACGAACCCTTTGTTTCTTGCCGGTATGCTCTTCTCCACCAAATGCACCAAGGCTTACGAAGCGAGAAATTCTTCCAGACTCGTCGTCCCAAGCAAAAGGCTCTCGTTCCCAGAACTTCGGGGAGGGCCCAGCACGAGCAGCGAAATGATATCTCGGCTTTATTTTTCGAATAACTTCATCAAGAGGCGGGGAATCGGGATGTTCGTGCTCAGGTGGAGGGAGAGGTAAGGAGCTATGTGATGTAATGGAAGCTGGCCAGTCATTAGTGATAAAGATGTCGACGAGTTGTGAGGTGGATGCGGCGTCGCGAATTGCAGCAAGAGAACCATAGTTGCATCGCGCCCCTGTGTTCAGTGATTTATTCATCGTATTCGAAAGGAGTTGTTGTACCGTATGTGTCGTGTAGAAGGGTGAAACAAACCCCTACAAGTCCTACGTCAGTGGGTCAGGCTACACTAACGGCGGGTGCGTACGGGAGGGCCATCAGAAGAATCATAAATGCCAGGATTATATATGCCGCCCAGACAGGCAATCCTCAGACCATGAGCTGTGGACACAAGCCCGGACTTGTCTATCCAGGATTAGGGCTTGGTTGGGTAGGTCGTGTGTACCAAAACTTACTTAAGAGAAAGACATCCTTACATAGCTGTCCACCAGTTCGAGCGTATTGTTCTGTGACAGATTCTGGGAGTGGATTCTGTCCTTGCATGATATAGCATCTTAGGGGAGCTACGAGGCTACAAAATCAGCTTACGACGCAATACAAACGTGCGTGAGTCATGCCTTGGAGGGTCCCGTTCAATAACTCTACGACCTGATTTTTACTATCACTGTGTTCTTGAAGTGGACCGAAAAAGTCGCCCAAACAAAGGACACAGTCAAACTTGCCATGTTTCGCGTCAATGGTTCGGATCTTGGAAAAGAGGTTGCGTATTGAACCAAAAGCAGAACCAACAGTCAGTCTAGAGAGCAAATCTCGTTGTTATATCTCCGCATCGCGCGCGACGAAGGCAAGCTTACATTTTCACGGGCGCTGTGTCAGGCTGATCCGTCGAGGTGGATGCCATTGCCAGAAAGTTAGTTCCACGTGTGGGGCCCTAGGACTATTACTAAGTTAGGCTACCAACTCTGCTGACATAAACCACCATCTCGACCGCAGTTATGAACTCGCTGGAGGACGAGATCGTATCTGTTCTCTATATCGCGCGAGAAATTTCAGGTCATTACAGCTCTGCAATCCTGGGACCTAGCTCAAGTACAACCTCCAGTGTACAAAATTCCTTCGCTGAGGGCGAACGAAGGCCATCGCGCAAATGACTGGGGAGATCTCGCAGATCCGCTGTGGAAAGGCAGATTACGCATCGTCGAGAAGGCTGGAAAGGCCGTTCTACTCTTCGAGGATCCGCAGACCGGTAAGCTAGTCGTCGGACAAGTAGAACTACGATCACTTTATTCATGCCCACAACACTAGGCGAGCGTGAGTGCACCCAAGGTCGAGAATACACCTAGCTCAGCTGTTCTGCAGTGTTTGCTCGCGCTGATTACGATCCAATGAAGCCATCCGTAGACGCTGTGCTGGATTCATCCCGTTACTTCGTCGTGAGGGTGGAGGACGCCGGAAGGAAGGCATACATTGGCATGGGATTTGCGGAACGCACAGACAGCTTTGATTTCAGTGAGTGCATCAGTAACACTCCATCACCTTGTTCGGCTGAGAGCATCGCGTCAGACGTTGCTTTGCAAGACTTTACCAAGTAAGTAGTGAAAGAAACCGCCGGTGTTACACGGCCAATTGACAGATGGGGGGTTATAGGCGTGCTAAAGCAGCACTAAACCCACCCAGTCCCGCGGCAGATAGTACAGCATCTCCACACATACCCCCAGGCCCAAAGAAGGACTATTCTTTGAAGGAAGGACAGACCTTCTCGATCTCAATTCCTGGGAAGAGTAGCAAGTCAGGAGGTACATCACTCCTGGGATCTTCTGGGACTGGGAATACAAGTAGTGGTGGCGGGATTCCCCTCTTGCCTCCTCCCCCTGGGAGAAGGTGATACAGCAAACAGTAGACAGTAAATAAATGGCTGAGTAAGTGTGCCAGTGAGGAGGCTACTCGAGCTGATGTAATGTACACTTACGTAATGACATGTGGTATCAGAATGCCTGGTCATCCCGGCCGAACAACTTTCTTGTCGCGGACCACCACCTCCTCTCCGGAAGCTCTCGTAACTTCCTCCAATTCGGATGCTGTCAAGAATACCCCTGACCAGACGTTCCGTCAGATGGGCTATCGTTAGTGCGCGAAGAGGGCTAGTTCAGCCCTCCGGTGCAGACAGAGCTAGGATCGTCGACGTCCCTCCTTCTTACAAGGAAGGCCATTTCGCACCTCGCCCAGGTTCGCCCTTCCCTGCATTGTCTCGTTTCCTGTTGTGTGAACCCATGCCATGTACAGACATGCTTGGGTTTAAGCTTGCAACTCCCACTCGTGAGAGCGCTGCGACACAGAAGACACGACCCATCTATCTCGACATGCAGGTAAGGGTGGGAAGTGGTGGCAGTAGTGTCGTTTGCTCACTATACTTAAGGCTACTACCCCTGTTGACCCTAGGGTTCTCGATGCAATGTTGCCCTACCTTACCGACCAGTATGGTAATCCTCACAGTCGCACCCATGCGTATGGATGGGAAGCTGAACAAGCGGTTGAGGATGCACGCAAGGTGAGTTTCATCGTCGAATACTTCTTGCGTTATTTCATCGTCGAGTTCAGCATATGGCAGACCTCATCGGTGCCGAGCCTAAAGACATCGTCTTCACCTCTGGGGCTACGGAGAGTAACAATATGGCCATAAAAGGAGTAGCACGGTTTAACAAGGAGAAGAAAAAACATATCATCACCACCCAAACTGTGAGTTGCTTGTTGCCCGCAGTACGTACGATATCATATATCATTGTCTTCCAGGAACACAAATGCGTACTGGATTCCTTCAGAAAACTTGGCGAAGAAGGATTCGACGTAACATATCTGCCAGTCCAGTCGAATGGTGTCATCGACCTGAAGACCCTCGAGGCTGCTATCCGTCCGGACACCTCGCTAATCTCCATCATGACGGTAAATAACGAAACTGGTGTCATTCAGCCGATGAAAGAGATCGGCGCAATCACCAGAAAGCATCGTGGCGTGTACCTTCACACAGACGCAGCGCAAGCTGTCGGAAAAATTCCGATCGATGTCAATGAGGCGAACATTGACCTCATGAGTATCTCGGGTCACAAAATATATGGTCCGAAGGGCATTGGTGCTGCGTATGTCCGGCGACGACCGCGAGTCCGGCTTGAACCAATTCTAAGCGGAGGTGGACAAGAACGCGGGTTGCGCAGTGGCACCTTACCTGCAGCACTTGCAGTTGGAATGGGCGAGGCAGCACGAATAGCAAAGCTGGAGATGACAGTGAGTATGTTTCTTTGTCAATGAAAGATGATAATCGCACACTTGCCAATTGGCGTAATCAAGCGGCCATTGGCCAACATCATTGACCGCCGGCTTGGTGATGACATTTGTGTGCAGGGGTACTGACCGTGATTTACCTGAATTATTCATTTTTGATTCTCTAATACTTACTCGCAAATTCGCAGAGAGACCATGCCCGGATAAAACAATTAGCGGATCGTCTGTTGTATGGGATCCATTCCCAGGTTGAGCATGTCGTCCGTAACGGAGATGTCGATGGCTATACTGGCTGTATCAATCTATCCTTTTCGTATGTAGAAGGTGAGAGCCTTCTGATGGCTCTGAAAGTGAGTGCTTCTATGCTTTCTACGCCGCTTACGAGGTTTCACCTCGCGCAGGATATCGCGTTGTCGTCCGGTAGTGCCTGTACTTCAGCATCGTTGGAACCATCCTACGTACTTCGTGCGCTTGGTACGCACACTCAAGCTTACTGATAAGCTTTCTATTAATGTCAATATTTGTTAAGGAGCGGCCGAAGATATGGCACACTCTTCTTTGCGATTTGGAATTGGGCGGTTCACCACCGAAGCGGAAATTGATTTCGTGGTCAGCCGTATCGTCCGTGTTGTCAATCGCCTTCGCGAAATGAGGTCCGCAGTTTCAGGTTGTCTCCCTTGGCTTCTACTGACATGCATCTTAGTCCATTGTGGGAAATGGTGCAAGAGGGAATTGACATCAACTCCATCAACTGGTCACAGCATTGATATCATCGAGGATGATATGGTTGTGTGGTTCTCGAGATTGCTCCGAGTTATTGTATGTGTATAATTGGTTCGGACTGTCGATTTCTGCTTGCAAAGGACGTTTGATGGAAATGCTACAATATATCATAAGCGGTGCACGGGGTTTCGGTCACCCTGTGCACGGACCTTTAAAGTCAATAAATTCCAACTCAGACAAATCTCAACTCGTCTTTTTCAACTGTTACCACCATGGCTAGACGCCTCTATCTTGGTAGTGAGTCTCCTCAAAGTGACTACAGCTATGCGATATACACAACTTTTCCTTCAATAGGACTCCCCCCCGATGCTCGTTCAGACGACGTGGCAAAATTCTTCGACGGCTACGGCCGCATCGTGGATTGCCGAGTCATGACCGGTGATTTTCATTGTCTGTGGTGCGCGCTCATCGCTCACAGCAAACTATCAGGCTTTGGTTTTGTCGAGTTTGAAAATTCAAGGGTGAGTTCTGCCCGTCGGAGTTTGTTTAGCTCCGTTAAGCTTGTTCCAGGACGCCGAGGATGCCGTGCATCATTTCAATGGTAAAGCGTTTATGGGCGCGAAGTGAGTTTCATCTTTAATTGTTGTGGGTGGTGACCGTTTCATCGCCATGTCTAGCATCGTAGTCGAGTTTGCCAAGGAGAGTCGACCTCGTCGGGATGTGTACGAAAGCGACCGAGGCTATGGGTATATCCTAACCAATGACCGTCTCTGCCCAGGTTTAATTCCATTTCCCAGATCTCGCTCCCGGAGACCTCCGGGAATTAGGTTGATCGTATCTGGCATTTCTCGCGACACGAGCTGGCAGGTAAGTACAGAATGAACTGGTGATCACGGCTTTGGACTTCCTTGAAGGTCCTACGGTTCATCATGGATGGTGGTTCCTTCATTATATCTTGACAACGATGGCTCCCAGGACCTCAAGGATTTCGGTCGTGAAGCTGGCAGTGTTTCCTTTGCGGATATTGATCGCGACTTGCCTGGTCAAGGGTACGCCAAGCTATCTTTGTATTCCCTGTCTGATTCAGTCAACCTTTAGTGTTCTCGAGTACCTGTCTCGTGATGATGCAGACCGTGCCGTGAAAGAGTTAGACGGCAAAGATCTTCGTGGAAAACCAGTTCGAGTTGCATATGACGATACGGTTTGTATTCATCATCAAGCCAGTCAGTTTGATTCATTGACATTGCGATTGCAGCGCGGTGGGCCCGATAACTATCGACGGGATGATCGCCGTGAAGAGCGACCTGTCCGTGATGACCGCCACAGGGAAGAACGGCCTTACCGTCGTGAACGATCAAGGTCACCTCCTCGTCGCGCTGAATACGATGATCGTCGCCCCAGGTCTCCACCTCCTGGTAGGAGGGATTATGAAGAGAGAAAACCTGCAGGGTACGATGATTACCGGCGGGGAGGCTATGATGATAACCGCAGAGTCCCTGATTATTATGACCGCCGCAGGGATGAGAATGACTTCAGGCGACGTGACGATCGTGGAGGCAGGCGCGAAGAAAGGGACGATCGGTTCGACGATAGAGCTATGAGGCATGCCAATAGCGACGGTGGATGGGCGCGTTAAAGGACATATGGTCGTCGTTCGTGGACTACACCGAGCGACACTGGTGCATTATGGTCTCGCGATTTCGTTTAGCAAATGGTCAACTCGAGCTTTGGCTTTGGCGTGTTATGGGACGAGCCGAACAGCTGTACTTACTGGTCGAAACCCGTTGGTCCGTATTATCGCGCCATTAGGATAAGGTCGCTCGTCTGGATTTCGGACCCATTCCGACTGGAGGTTACAACCCACAACGTCCTGAGTTTCTAGATTCGGTTTACCGTCCATGTCTTTCTGCGCACGAAGGACTGGTTTCACGCGATGCCACAGGCGCGGAATGCACCATTCAGATGAATTTCAGCCTATTTTTGCGTGCGCGAGGCGATTCGTTCCGGCAGAATTACTTCCCGAACGCCACTTAGATTCTGTTCGTAACCAAGGTACGCATCTTCCAGCGCTGGGCTGGGTTAATTGTATCATTGACGAGCGCCTCTGAGGATTTGGGTGCGGCTGTGGGAGTCCTGTGTTTAGGCACCGGTACTTCAGTGAGGAATGTATAACCAGTGTTATGGTCATTATTGTGTATAGACTGCCAACTGTGCCCCGTTTTCAATTCCATACCATTCCAAGTTGTGGGCATCGTTGCTCAACGGAACATAGCCATCACGTAACTTCAGCCACACTTGTACAGCTTCACGCCTTGAAGGGTGAGAGGTTTGGAGGGACTTGATGATCTTCAGTCGGAAGGCGCTTAGCTTCATGCTTTTCAAAACCCTGAATGAGATGGGTGGACCAATCGTGTCTATTGGGTCGTGCATGTTGGCTGGGCTCTTGGCACATCGCTGAACGACGACACCTGTGAACGTTGAGTACTCTTTGCAAAGGCAAAAACGCGGACATTCACTTAGCAGATGCTTGCTGAGTTTATCCTTGTGCTCACTTTGAGGCAATGACTCAACAGGGCGGCCATGCTCTACCGGGGATGAAGCACCGCAAATGACTCGGACTCTAATCGGCGCCAGGGCTTGGTTGAACTCACTGTTGCACAGAGCGATCCACTGAGGGTGTTCCTGTGTTTTGTCGTAATCACTCCCAGGAACGTGCCTTGAAATGAATGAAAGATAAAACAGTTCGCAGTCGGTTCGCTCCCGGACAGATATCTGAACGATCGGGTAACTGAGCATGAATAAACAGACCGATTGGCATCGTACCACAGCTGAATCAAGAGCCAGCAAAGAAGGGATCTTTGCTATAATGAACTTTCGGGCATGTCCGGCGAGACTCGTGTCTGGTGGTATGCACCTTAATCGTCAATGTTACGAATAATGTCACCATTCATCACACCTTCAGTCAGCGGATTGCCGACCATTCGTAAGCACTCAAGATTGGGACACCATCCGTGTAACACATCCATGTATTGCCATTGCCTGAGGTCGTTCCTTGATAGGACAAGGTCTCTGATGCCCTGAAGCGGGGATGGCGCCGAGTTGAGAGGCGGGATAGAACGAATGCCGTTACCGGGGAGAATTAACCGTTGCAAGCTGAGATAATGTCAGTGCCACCGATGAGTAATCATTGCGACCATACGTGGTGAATTCGCGTAGTGAATTGGCTGTTTGTATCCAATCGTGGAGGAGATTGCCGTCAAAATTGAGGGACACAAGTTCTGGAACAGCTGATGAAGATCGAGCACTCAGGGATTCAAGATAGTTGTGACCGAATTCCACAGATCGTAGACTCGTCATAAACTTGGCAACATCCCTGAACTCTGTCCAGGAGATAAGTGTGCTATTCAGTTGAAGCTCGCGAAGACGTGAAAATGCCAGGATTGGAAGTTCGTGTTCCAGTGGCAAAAAACGATTCCGACTGTGTCTCTGGTGAACTGAGTGGTTCTCGTTCGCTATATAAGCACTCACTTCAACGCCAACCTTTCCAAGTGAGGCAATTCAGCAGTTATGCCTGCTATATCCTTCCAAGTAGCTAGCAAACTAGCAGACAAGTCGAGACCGCGGATATCTTTCTGAAGTTGAGAAATATAACGCGAGAAAATAGCCACTGATCTCACTCGGACAAGTTGCAAGAATGTCACCCTTGGCGTCGCCAGTTGCCACTAGCTCGTAGTCGAGACTCACCTCTCGAAGGCGACCCAGATTACCAAGGTTCCGTCTGATCTTATCGAGGCCGACCGCTTCTACCTCTATGGCACCTTTGGAGGATCCGAGGACAACTTTTTCGAGAGTATCCGAACCGTGTTCAGCTTCAACGTACTTCATTGCGAGTGCGGTCAGGAACGAGCGCCCGAAAGATAAAGGGGCTGATGGACGGATGAAAGATCCGGCATTCGATATGCTTCCGGTAGAAAATTGATTGCACTGGTAAGACGACAAGAGAAAGAAGGCGTACCGGCAGTTGAAGTACCGTGCCCCGTCCTTGACGCCGTCGTGTCGTCCACGAGTGGGATCGTCCCATTCTACGCCGTACCATAGACCGTCTGTGCCCCTGACACGGCCAATATGTTTAATTGTGCCTAGGTGACCAGGGGATAGGTGGAACCTCGTTCCTGTAGTTATCGGGCCCTGGGTGGACATGATCAAGCGATGTATTTATGTAATGGTTGTTCTCATACCCAAAATTTGCGGAACGGCTTGAACCACGCTCGGTCACTCCATTTCCACAGTATGCTAGCAGCCACTTCAATTGCAAGAATGTCGCGTAACAGATCAGCAGCAGCGCTCGCTAGAACTCGTGCAATTGCTGCCCACATGTCTACAAGCCCTACTCCCCAACTCGACCAGGTAGTCCTTTGCGCTCCTACCATCTTCGGCTCACCTCATTCAACCCAGCCAGTCCTCTTCCAGTCGAATGGATGTGCTCGCACCTACGTGCTCAATAGAGCTAATAAACTCAATGCTTTGAATAGTGAAATGATCAATTCACTGCGACCGCAACTTGATGTCAGTTGGTGCGAAATCCTTTGTGTCATTCGTTGCTGATTAGCCTGTGTAGATATGGTCCAAGTCCGACCTCTGCCACATAATCATTGGAACTGGACTAGGCCGAGCTTTCTGCGCCGGAGGAGACGTGGCGAGTAAGTATTTCCATCAAAAGAGTGCGCACGCATAGCTTCACGAACCGTAGCTGTTCTGAAGGACTCACTCAAAGAGGCCACGCGTCCAGCAGCAATACAGTTTTTCAAGGACGAGTAAGGACGATGTCGCGAACGCTGCACTGATTCTTAACTTATTCACTGCATAGGTTTGAGTTGGATTTCGTCCTGTCCCAGCTGTCGAAGCCTTACGTAGCTGTTCTCGACGGCATCACTAGTATGTATGGGATTTGACGTCGCCCTTTTCCTCCGCTGATGTTGATTTTGACATCAGTGGGGGGAGGTGTTGGTCTTGCCCTTGGTGCACCCTTTAGGATCGCAACGGAGAAGACTTTATTTGCTATGCCAGAAACCAAGATTGGATACTGTCCGGATGTGGGGGCAACTTTCTTCTTGTCAAGGATGGACGGGGAGCTAGGCACCTATCTCGCCTTGACATCGGAGACCCTGGTTGGCAGGGAGGTCTTGTAAGTGCAAAACATAGCTTACAAGCTATTACTCACCTGGTTGGCAGTGAGCTTGGCCTTGCGACGCACTATGTTCCCTCAAGGACCATTCCTAGTCTCATGGCTCATCTGGCCGAGTATGAAAACCCGTCTTTTACTCAAATCAACTACACAGTCGAGGAACTATACAGCGAACGTCAGCCGGATGTACCATCCGGGAAATTGATGGGTGCTGTCCGCAATGCCCTGGACTCCGCTTTCCGACACAACTCCGTGGAAAAGATACTCGAAAGCTTGGCGACGCTGTCAAGTTCCCCAGATACCCGTGTCAGTGGGTGGGCAAAGCAAACTTTGGAAACCCTTCACATGCGCAGCCCCACAAGTCTTAAAGTGGCGCTTGCAGCTATCCGCCGCGGAGGAAAGATGTCATTGCGAGATGCTTTGCAGATGGAAATGGGAATTGCGACAGCCTACTGTGTGAGTCATACACCACAAAGGTCGGCGTTTGACGTAGATGACTTATTTTTTGCAGAGCGGTGCCAGCCCAGATTTCCGCGTAGGCATAAGCGCAGTCTTGGTGGACAAAATTCCAGGACGGCCAGCGTGGACCCCCGACAAAATTGAGGATGTTTCGCCCGAGATTCTGGATCTGTTTTTCTCGAACAATTCCGCGTACCGTTCTCAAACGCCGCGACTGTCGCTTCCTGACACTCTGCTGGACCACTCTGTCAATCCCACGACCTTCGCACTGCCGTCTGAGTCCAAGATTATGGAATTCATCAGATCGTCCTGCAAGGATGGTCCTGTTTCACTTCCCAAGCTACTGTCGGATATGGAGAGCTTCATTAAGCAGAAACTTGGTACTAAGGAGAAAATTCTTGATGTAGTACACCGCAGATGTCAGGTCATCGACGATCAACGGATGACGATCGTGGCTTGGAAAGAGCAGTGACGCGGTCTACATGGTGGCGATGGTAGAACAAGGAGTCACTGGGTGGTATCCAGACCGCTGACGTGTTTCTGTGAATACCTTGATGTATTTATAACAGTCGTCTCGGCGTCAGGTACCCTGCGGCGGACGGTAACCAGAATCTAACTCGAACGAGTCAGTTTGCCTTTGTAAGGAATTCTTACTCCCGAGTGTCTGAGATTCGAATGATTGATGGCGTTGGCGTGTGGCGTTGGAGGTTACTGCTCAGCCTTTCAATTACTTGAAGTACCGCCACTCTAGTCGGCGAGGTTTGGCTGTTAACATTGCGACCTTGTTCCAACCTTGTTTGACCCACAACTCTGTGCGTGCTGAAACACAAATCAACATGACAACATCGGATGAACGCCTCTTTCTCAGCAAACGAGATCCCATGATACGGCGGTTGCACCGTTGCAGAGACCAAGGACCCGTATCCCTGGGCCGTACCGTTGCAGACTTTTCATGAGATGACTCTACTTCCACCGCAAGCCCGTACTACGAGAGAAGAAATACACGGGGTCGCTGCCAGTGGACTAGTACGCGTGAGTTGTACCGCACACAGCTTACGCGGGGACTAAGCCCGCAGTATAACCATGGGCGGTGGGAATCGGATTCTATGTGAAAAAGGTGACCGGAACTACATAAAACAATTGTCAGCGTCGGCGCACAGCAAGTGCGTCGAGGCATGTCCAGCTTTGAAATGGAGACTGAAGACAGGTGAAACATCCGCCGATTACAGTACACTATGGCGCTACTTGCTCTACTAGTTTCTCAACAACACGACAAGTATGCGGTGGTAGATCCCAATGCCATCTCTCGGCAACAACACGTGGCTTGTGAAGTCGGCAGCGCTGTATATCTGTGCAAACCTGACTGATCTCTCGATTGATTGGGCTAGATCAGCGGTGGTAACGCTCGGTACCACGTTACCGTGACATGAAAACCAGGCGTTTGGCCTGTCCACAACGAGGGACAAAAATAGCAAAGTTTACAAGTATGTGGAAACGTCGCACTCCGGATCCGTACAATGCGCAAAGAAATGACTCAACCACAGGACTGCCGGGATGCGTCGTTCCTGGCCGACTTGCTGACGAGCTCACTCGACCTTTCAGGACTAAAGCACAGATGTGGCACGGCCAATCAATGATTGGAGATCGAACTATGTCTCTGTGAGAAGAGTCGCAAACCAGAATCGGATCTTACGGAGGTAATTCACGAAACGGGTGTACGATGATGCCGTTTGAGCAGTAAGATGCCAACCACTGCAGCTCTGTGACTAGGTTACCTCGCTGATGTGATCCATCGGGAGACTTGCAGTGGTATGTGCTGTATAAAAGGGACCGACTCAGTGGCTGGTATTTGCTCAATCCAACTCTTTGCCTTCTCTCGACAACTTACCATGTATCCAGTCGACCTTCTACCATCGCCCTTCCACATACTTAATGATGCACTATGGGTCCTGCAGTCACTGCAAGCAAGCAGACGGGTGTCGCCTGAGGTGCACCCTATTCCCGCGGACTTCGACGTAAACCTCCAGACCAACACGGGTTTCTTCCCACCACAACCGCTTCCTAAACTGCAGAAGCCATTCGATGTGTGGGAGGATGCTCTATCACAAGCGCAGGGCGTACTGAAACTTGGAGAGGACCTGATTGGGATCCACTCCAGGGAACGAGCCGAGGGCGAACTTTGGCGAGACCAAATCCGTTCTGTGAGTTCTGTGAACGTTTATATATATGATATGAGTGCTTATCCAAATAAAAGCTCCCGACACTCACTACAGAAACACTCCATCAGGACCCGCAGCTTCTCTGCCGTGCCCACAAAGTTCTGGCATTCCTCGTGCACTTCTACGTGCACTCAATCCCTCCAGACACCATCGACGGACCGATACTGGTCCCACGTTCGCTGGTAGCTCCGCTTATGACAGTTTCACACATCCTAAGATTGGCCCCAGTCCTTACGTTCGCAGACACCGTTCTTTGGAACTGGGAGCTTGTCAATCCCAAGTTACCTGTTACCATTGAAAACATGCGATTTGGCCAGGACCTATTCTCGGGAATGGAGGATGAGCGGAATTTTTACCTAGGATCAGCCAGGGCAGAGATCATTGGGGTGCAAATGCTCCATATCTTCAATGATTACCACAATCTCCCAAACGTCACGGACTTGACATCCATTTGCAAGATTAACAGGCTCCTCGCTCGATTGACCACGGTCATCCAAGAGATCGACGCTAGTGTGCAGTCCGTGCGCCAAATCGTTGACCCCCATGCATTCTATTGGGAGGTCCGTCCTTGGTTCAATGGAAGCGCAAGCGGCGCCTCCGCACCGGCATGGATATACGAAGGGGTCGGTGATATGTCAAAGCTCGATCTTAGCGGACCATCTGCTGGACAGAGCAGCGTCATGCACGCACTTGACCTCTTTCTCGACATCGACCACAAGCTTCGACAGCGGCGATACCCTGCACCATCGGATGCGAACAAACGGGCGGACCACGGCTTCATGGAACGTATGCGGCGCTACATGCCAGGCCGGCACAGAGACTACCTGACATATATTGCTGAATACTCTCGTCCTATCAGAGAGGTCGCTCACAACACGCCAGCAGTCAGAGAGGCGTACAACACTGCTGTCACGACATTGAAGAAACTCAGGGATTCTCACATGCGCATTGCATGCCTGTACGTCGTCACGATGTCGCGGTCCACGAAACCACCTGTGGGCTGTCCCATGTTTGCGATGGCGGAGAGAATGGGGAGAGAAGCAGCCAAGTCAGGGCCCGCGACCGGAACGGGAGGGACCGAGCTCTCGCTGCTGCTCAAGGCTGGGAGAGATGCGACTGCGCGTGCGGTCGTGAAGAATTGACATTGGCAAGTTGACACCCTATACTCACCACTAATTACTGTACCCAGTTGGACATACTATTCTTATTCTTCGCAGATTGTGGCGGACACATATTTATTGGCTGATTCTTTTGTAGCGATTAGTATCTTGCTTACCCTGTAGTGTTACTTGGTTGACAGAGCGTACCTAAGTTATTATTTGTGTAGCACAAATGGCGATTGTTCGAGTTCGAGTTTATGACCATGGACTTGAATAGCTCGACTTGGCGATTTCTGTATCCAGGCGGAGTTTGGAATACGCTGAGATCGACCCGACCTAGTAGTGTTCAGTCAAACACGTTTACAGTAATTGTAGCATGCCAGTGCAGTACAGCTCAATGAAGATTGGGCAGTGTTTAACGAGACACCAGCTGTCCACGACGACATTAACGGACTTGGTTCGCGTGCTTATCCATTAAATCTCCGATCAAGCTCATCGATCTCAGCCAGTCGGAAGGCAGGGTGTACTCCCCATAAAGTAATATGAGTTGATTTTCCAGGAACTACTAGGAAGCTTATAAGAGGTATGTAGTGTTACATTCAGAGTACGTTGGATGCAAGCGATGTATTAATACCCTGTTGTCTTCCCCGGAAGGTCGCTGGCACCCGAAGACTTGGGCTTGAGGGGACGTATGTCTACGATGATTTATTCATACCTGCTAGATCGACTATACATGCGCTAGACAACGAAACGTCCATTCTCACCATATTCAACCGGTATGATCACTGATGGAACCGGGCGGGAATCATTCAAGTGCACCTTATTTACTCTGACGAGTCCGCGTGCGCATCATTTCGCAGGTATCATCGTAACAGATCACATACATCACTGGCATGATATGATTCAGATCAGTTCTTCCTTTCCCTGCAATACACCGCGTGAGGTAAGGAACGTTGATGACAAGTTGGACAGTCCTTGTAGTCGCTGCAAAAGTTTCATCCCAAAGTGAACAATGGAGGGAAGTGCCATACACCTACGTAATTGTTCCAGGGACATGATATATAGTTCGCGTATAGGATCAAGCTCGTGCCAGTGAAGTATGGGATCCCGAAAGACAATGTGGATCAAGTATGAAGCTAACCAAGTGAACTTCATGCTTCATACAGTCAAATTATTTACATGCCCGGGTTTTGCATGCACAAAGTGATCTGTGCAATTTCGATGTAGATGGTTAGGTGCTATAGATACATCAATAACGCAATCATAGCACTCGTACACGGACGTCGGAAGCTAATAATACTATGGTGGATCAAGTGGGTAATGGTATACTTTCCTGAATATCTGCCAAACAATACCCAAGCCCTCTACGACCCTATCAACAGTTTTCCGAGCAGCTGGAGGGAAATCCATTCGAATTTTTGACCACTCAAATGGGAATGCGGTGATCGGGATAAGAGAGTTCTCACTGAGGCGCGGGGAAGAGGATGGTGTGGGTGCCGGTGTGAATGTGGCTGTGTCAATCTCAGATCGATCACTGGTGCGTATACTCGGGGTGGAAGGTGTCGGGTCAACGGATGTCGCTGTGATGATTGACACGCTTGATGTGAATGAAGCGGTTGTGGTCTGACTGTTCATATTGTTAGCCTCTGTTGCTGCGCTCGGCGATGGGAGAAGGATGGTAGTCGTGATGAATATTGTCTCAATCGAAGGGTCTGGGATCTTGTCGTAATCAAAGCTGCGAACAACATGGAAACGATCGAGAGACTGTCTAACATGCTTGAACTCGGTGCCGAGATTGATCAGGAGCATGAGAACGACGACGGCGGGAAAGATCCAGAAAAATAGAAGGAAAATTTTCCCCAGCGGCAACCATCCCATGCGAATACGGGAGTTATGCCGTTCGACAGCCAGAGATAGCATGGGGGTAAAAAATCGATCCAACGAGTAATGCAAGAGTCTGTAGCCTTGCGGGGACTTTTGTTGGTGAGCAAAGTTTGACCGCAATGTTACCATTTCTAGATCGGTAATCAGTGGTCCCTACTCTGGGTAAAAAAGACTGAACGCATACCTAAGTAGGTCTCCACCCTCACTTCCAGCCGACCGACAGGGAGTGCAAAAGTTGGTATCAATATATCGAAGTTTGTCTTGCCTTTGGCATTTTTCTTTGAGTCCTTGGAATTCCCAATCTCGCTGACGACGTAGTCCATTGTGACCAAGCCTCCTTGGTCACCACCATGAACCTTGACCCACGTGATCCAGTGGTTCCGAGTTTTTTCGTCGTAGGATGGTACAAGGTCAATCAAAGGTCTCTTGTCTCGTTCACCAAACGCGCTACTCTCGTAGCGTACAGGGACCCCGTCAATGCTCATGCTGACAATGTCAACTTGATACTCTCCTCCAGATGATAAGGATACCGCTTGGGCGAGGCCGAATTCAAGCCAGTCTGAGTCTGTGTCAGATGGGGCGTGCATATGGACACGGACAGCGTGAGCGTCTGGGTAACTGGCTCCATTGAGAAGCAACGGGGTCACAATGACATCGACAGAAGAGATCATTAGTGGCCCGTCACGTTTCCGCCTCATCAATCCACCATGAATGGGAGCCAATGCCAGAGGGCTGAGCGCAGCTTTATTCCCGTGGAGTGGAGTGTGCTGGGGCGAGAGCCGCGAATCATCTGTAACTTGTTCTCCACCCCGTTGCGAAATAGCTGTGCGCGAGATGGGACGAAGTGCTACTCGTGCACCGTCATTGCCGCATCGGTTTATCGCATTGCGTTGTAACACTGTTTTTCTTGTCTGAGCATCCCGTAGATCGCCAGAAATGTAGTAGATCTCAACAGTACCACCTTCTGTTTCGTTTCTAACGATCGTCGAAACTGTTTCCGAGTCGGCAGCGAGGACGCAAAAGCGTGGTAAGACGATAGGGTTGATATCCGAGTCACTGCCCGACCCATGCCCGCTCGTGATGGGAGGACGATGTCGCGAGGTAATAAGGACAGTGCCCGTAATAGAGAAGGTGAAGACGTTTTTTGAGGGCGGGATAATGTCATTCATGTTGATATGGATCGTGATAGGGGCTGCCGGTGATCGAGACGAAGCCGCAGCATCCGAAGAGGCACGGCTGCGCCCCTCGGATAAGGGGAGCGAACTGACAGAAGATAGTGTAACGGAAGGTGTCAAAGAAGTCGGTGAACTCTCAAACGAGTAGTCGGGAAGATGGTCATTAGGAAGCGGGGCGCGTAGCAAGGAGGGCGTCGAAGAAGAGGAATCTTGTCGAGTAGTTATTGCAGGCGCATATAGCATGCTACTAGTGGACATGCCAGTGGGGAACTCGAGCGAGGGTTGTCTGGATAGGGACGTAGAGGGTGGACCAACATCGAAACCCGTGTAACCAGTACCACCAGTGACAGTCCACTTCGCATCCAGTCCAGGTGGCCAGACAACATCGGCACCTTTGACCTCAAGCCCAACGTCCATACCCAGCATGGTAGCCACGCCAGGGAACCAGATGCCCTTGCAAGTTCCTTTGTATTCTAAGCGCATCAGGATGCCCTCACGACCACTGGACGGATCCTGAACCTTGCCCAAGACTGCGGTGGTCATTTCTCCCGTGGTCTCCTTCACGCCAACGCGTCGCCGACCATCGCTATTGGCAATGTTTTTGGTAGGCTGCGCCCAGCGTACGCGCAGGCGTTCAGTTGATGGGAAAGTGCCTTGTACAAGGATGCCCCCAGAGGGCCCGTCCGTGTATGCTGACGAGTCAGACGACTCGTCGTCCGCCATGTCAGCAGATGAACCCGAGCGGGAAGTAGTACGTGTGACATGGGGTTCAGATGCCAACTCCCAAGCACCGGGATCATCGTCCGCGGAGGAAAGTGAGGCCATGGATGAAGAAGTACTTGTTGTGATTGGTGGGTATATGCGCAATTTGATGCTATTGGACAGACAGCGCGGAACAGGGATAGTAATCTAACGGACCATGAAATTGCAGCACATAGAAAACGAGAAACGCTACCTACCAGAAAAGGTGCCTTTGGAGGACGGGAGGTGTACGGGATCCAAAGCTCTATAGCAGCCATGAAATGCATGTTGTTCCGTTCGCTGACAGAGGGTCGTCTCATCTGAGTCGCAGAAAAGGTCGAGACACGCGATGCACTGTCCCCAGCGTTAAAGCGAGGAGGAAACTCGTTTGGGAGAATATAGGAGATGTTGTATCCACTGACAATGATATGACCGGTGTACTTTTCATCCAGTGGGGGTGTGTTGGGGGCGACCGAGGAGGTGGTTGAAGAGGAGGTGCGGCTTGAGTGCACTGTAGATGAGGTGGGTGTTGGTACACCGAATACCGAGAGATACGACTTTTGTGAGAGCGCGGGTAGGTGAAGAGCGCGGGCTGCATTGTTAAGGAGGGGAAAGGAGGTGGAAGAAAAGTTGTAGGGGGTAGAGTGGACGTCAAGAGGATGGACTTGAGCGGAGAGCAATTTCAAGTTCTCCTCTGAGGTGTATGGTTAGCAAAGGTTAGAGAGGAAATGACCGAGATGGTCGTACCTGGAAACAATGGGAGGGTTGAGCCTGGAGAGACGCTATCCATCGGGATGGAGAGCTGGGTGGAATAAGAGAAATGAAGGTATGTAGAATAGAGCGGTCACACCTTGAGATACATCCTGATAGTGGCACCATCGCCGCCTTGTTTTGCTTTTCCCTCGAGGGCAAGACGAGTTACGACGTTGAGTTTTGGTTGTGGGGTTGTGGTGAACTGGGATGAGCCAGCGACAGATAGGGGAGGACTGGCAGCGCGTTTGTGACGTGAATGCGGGGGAGTGTGAATCATCGTGATCAACGACGCGGACGTTGTGGACAAAAAGCGGGTCGATCGACGGCGGGGAAGGCGCGACGCGTCTGCTGGCTGGCTCGCGCGTGAGAGACAGAAGCGGAAGAACAACTGCACATACTGGCACGTGACATGCAATGACTGGGTGGGTACTCGACATCTGACACTTGAGGACGTCTTATATATGCGTTCCAACTCACTCACATGCTTCTTCCCGCTTCTCTCCGTCGTCTCTCGTCTCTCCCATCGCAACCTCGCCATGGCTGCTTCAGACTGGAAACCCATTCCACAGCGTGACTCAATTCCCCCGTACTCGGTCTTCACAAAGTCCATAGTAAAGTCTCACTTGGACCAGAGGCAATATCGAGTCATACGCCTTGAAAATGATCTCACCGCCATCCTGATGCACGACCCCCACACAGAACATGCCACCGCTAGTCTCGATGTCGCTGTCGGCCACCTCTCTGACCCCGTCAGTAGCACCTTATCGCCAACCTTTACCCCATTTCATTCTTTGGACGCATACTCATAACCCAGTTCTCCTCTAGGTCGACATGCCAGGTTTGGCTCACTTCTGCGAGCACTTGTTATTCATGGTATTTTTTTTTAACGATCGTTGCCGTGACGCGTCTCTTCTAAGATCAGCTTAGGGTACACAACAATTTCCCAAAGAGAATGAGTATTCCGAGGTATGTCGCTTTTTCTAACACGTTATCCACAGCTATCAATTCTCCGCTATCCAGTATCTATCCAAGAATAGTGGCGGTTCAAATGCGTACACGTCATCATCGAATACCAACTATCACTTCCACGTGTCCCCTACTGCCCTTTCGGGTGCTATCGAGAGATTCGCTGGCTTCTTCCACAGCCCCCTCTTTGCACCATCCTGTACAACTCGGGAGCTCAACGCTGTCGACTCAGAACATAAGAAAAACCACCAGGCAGACCCTTGGCGAATTTTCCAGCTTAACAAGACTTTAACTAAGCACGGTCACCCTTGGAGCAAATTTGGTACCGGCAACCGCGACACACTCAGTGCAGCCGGGAGGGAGGCCAAAGCCAAGGGAAAATTACTTACTAATGGAAATGCAAAGGGACACATCGACGTAACTGACTCTGTTGCATTCTCCCTGGTGTCGTCAAGGGTGCCTTCGCCAACTCCATCCTCTGGCTCGGCGTCAAGTGAGGCTGAGCTGGATGGAGGCACAGTGGGTCGTGAGACCCGCCGTAGGTTGGTCGAGTGGTGGACCGAGGAATACTGCGCAAGTCGGATGAATGTCTGTGTGATTGGTAGAGGTACGTCAAATTTGATGTTTGGTCTACTTTTCGGTGTCAATCTCGATCAACAGAATCACTGGACGAACTGTCCGACATGGTTTCTCGGCACTTTTCGCCCGTCCTAAAGCATCGCCAAGACCTACCCCCGATCATCCATGATCATCCGTTTGGGCCCAATGAGATGGGTGTGAGTCCGTTGAACATCACATAACTGAATTTTTATAGAGCTCGTTCCTTTCTAGACTCTTGTGCGCGTCCAGACAATCATGTCTTTCCATGCAGTCGAGTTATCTTTCCCTCTCGCCTGGCCGCCATCACTCTGCAAGTACAAACCTGCTCATTTTCTGTCCCACTTTCTTGGACATGAAGGCCCCGGGTCTTTGCATTCTTACCTTAAAGGTAAAGGATGGATCACATCCTTAAGTGCAGGTCCCCAGACCCTCGGACGTGGTTTTGCAATGTTCAAAACAACCATACACCTAACGAAAGAAGGTTTCGGTATGCCCTCATTTGTGTTTGCAATAGGCAACCGGTGCTCATGGCGTTCCGTAGACAACTATCGTTCTGTCGTTCTTGCCACGTTCAAATATCTCTCGCTTCTTCGATCTTCCGAGATTCATTCTTGGTACCAGTCCGAAGTGGCGACGATATCAAGAACACGTTTTGAGTTCGCAGAAAAGCGTGCAGCGGAAGCGTATGCGGTTTCTATCACCGAAAGAATGTCATGGCCAGTCCCTATCGAGAACACCCTTTCCGCTCCTGTGCTGATCTCCGAGTGGGAAGACGAGGCAGGTTTGCAGGAGGTACAAGACGCGCTAAAAGATATCCAGGTAGACACAGGTCGTGTTGTGTTGATGGCCAAGAAAGAAGAACACGAGCGTATTTCAGGAGAACTGCAGTGGCAGACTGAAAAATGGTATGGCACGGGTTACACCGTCGAGCGATGGGATAGCGAACTTTTGACTCGGGTATGTAAGCTAGCATTCCGATAATAGTCAGTCAGCTAATATGTCTTACGACAAGGCACAAGGTCGTAATGATATCCAAGAACTCCGTCTTCCTAACAGGAATGAATTCATACCAACTAACCTTGACGTCGAGAAACGCGAGGTCTCTGAGGTACGGTGTCCTTCCATGCACATTGGATTGTTGCCGACGTCACATCAAAAGCCTCAAAGGCGACCTCATCTCATCTACGAAACTGAGATATCACAAGTTTGGCACAAGAAGGATGACCAGTTCTGGCTCCCGAAGGCAAGCGTGGTCATCGAAATCCGCAGGTAACGTCAATATACTTCAAGCCATGTCAAGCAACCATTCATTATCCTACTTCAGTCCCATTGCAAACGATACCCCGCGTGCTGGCGTGTTGACACGGTGAGAAGTAGTCTGCATGTCCCTGTGATGTGGCCTCAGACCATGTGCAGCCTTTTCTCAGATCTCGTCAACGACTCGCTTACAGAATATACGTACGACGCAGATTTAGCTGGCCTTGCGTATAACTTAGGTGCACACAATCTGGGATTTGCAATATCTCTTAAAGGATACAATGATAAGTTACCCGACCTTACCCGGCGTGTCGTCGAGGCAGTCAGGAATCTGCAAGTACGTCAAGACCGGCTGGAAGTCATGAAAGAGAAGGTAAATGAGTTCTTCCTCCATTGCTGTGCCTGCCAGGCTAACATATCGGATTTAGCTCAAGCGTCAGTGGGAAAACTTTTTCATGTCCCAAAGCTACCAGCTTTCGGACTATTACGCGCGACATATCCTTACGCACGGTGCATGGACAGTCGAGGAGCAACTACAAGAAATCACTGGTGGGTTTGTTTCATGTTGACAGCGAAGTCTAGTCCATGGAGGTTTGTGAACCATTAGGTATCACTACGGAAGAAGTGGAGTCCCACACTGCTCGGCTCCTCGCGCACGTCAACATTCGGGTGCTTGCGCTGGGCAACTTGTATAAGGATGTATGCACTCGTTGCATGATATCATTTCATGTCAATTAATGAACCTCGTCTAGCAAACCATCGCATTGTCAAAGGATGTTGAACACATACTTCATTCGAAGCCGCTGTCGTCAATACCCACTGATTTTTCCCTTATCCTCCCTGAAGGTATGACTTGTGCTTACCTCCACGGATGTATTTGACGTCAAGGTAGGATGCAACTATGCATGGACTGCCCCAGTACCAAACCCAAATGAACCAAACTCGGCGCTGTCGTACTACCTTCACCTCGGTCAATTGACGAATCCGCGGCAACGGGTAGTCGGTTTACTTCTCGTACAAATAATGTCAGAACCTGCATTCGATGCTCTCCGAACCAAAGAGCAGTTAGGATACATCGTCTCATGTTCACGGTGGAATCTTCCTGGAGACTCGCAATTCGGTCTTCGTATCCTTGTGCAGAGCGAGCGCAGATCTGGTTACCTCGAAGAACGTGTAGAGGCATTCTTAGACACCATGGATCACAAAATTCTGGAAATGGGCTCTGGGGAATTCCACGAGTTCAAGAGTGGTTTGCAACAGAAATGGAGAGAGCCCCCGAAGAACCTAGCGGAAGAGGCATCACGCTACTGGTCACAGCTTGATTCGGGATATCTCGACTTCCTGCGAGGTGAGTGCGAGCACGCATGTTTTCTACGCGCATAAAACACTCTTATCCCTTGACTTGCAGGTTGTGAGGATGCCGATTTGCTTGAGAAAGTGGAGAAACAGGAGGTTGTAGATTTGTTCCGGGAGCGCGCCGATCCCCAGGCGAAGAAGCGTGTCAAACTTTCGATCCATCTGCAGTCACAAAAGCCGCGGGTCCCTCGGGTCAGCGCCGAAGCCATGAAAGCCTTCGAAAGCCGCCTCCGAGAAGCCAACATTATCGTCGACATCGCAGCCGCTAGGGAGGAATTTGACGAAGCGACCCCTACTGCAACAGATTTTATTAACACATGGCGAGAGGTTTTAACAGAGGATGGGATATCCAGTGCAAATGCTCGGGGCCTGATGGAACAGATTCCTGCATTGATAGAGCAGTATCCTGTGCTGGGTGAAGACGCTAATGGATTACCCGCCGGTGTGACGCCCATTAAAGACCTGAACGTCTTCAAAGCAGCGTTGCAGATCTCGGACCCACCCAGACCTCTCGTTAAGTGGAATGATCTGCCAACGTCCAATCTCTAGCTGACGGAGATGGGATTAAGTATTCATGTTACTTCGGAGATAAATGTAGACAAACCATGTACAAGTATACTTCAAGTTGGATAAACTTAGCTACATCTCACTGAATGAGTGACCCATAGCAGGCTCTTTGTCCACGATATTCACCGCGCATCTGGCAACATACCCCGGTCGTCTCTTCTCATCTTCAAAGTAATTCTTGGTGGTATCCCCAGACCCAATTCTCCGCTCCCCCGCTTCCTATGGACCACCGACTCATACGCACGATCCACAGTACTCCATTTATGTATCTCGAAAAAGATCTGCGATCGAGCCCTAGTGGCCGAGCAAAAGCGCTGCCATCGATCTTTCATGTTTCACCATCCGTGAAAACTCAAAGTCCTTGTATTTCACAAGAAAGTGGAACCCTTGCACACGCACCACTCACTGGCACACCACTCTCCTTCACCTATTTTCACATTGTCATTAAATAAATAAATAAACAAGCCTGGATTTCTAAATGGGTACCAAACGTCCATCGGAACGCATAATCTAAAGGGCGTAGATGAACCATGCGCTGCGATCCCCCAGGCCTGCAGGTTCTTCTTCCCTTGTCATCTTCTCTCTCTTCTCAGCTTTCAAACGGTTTTCGCGGGAAAGGTACGCTAGGTTGACTGCTGAGAAGACCGCCATGCCGACGGACATGATAATAAACGTGATCGTTGCCTTTGTGTAGTTCGGAGCCGGAGACAAGAAGCCAAGAAGCCAAGTGGTAAGAATACCACCTGCATTGGTCATGATGAAAGCAATCGTGATAGACGTCGCACGCCTGATGTGCGGTGCGCTGTTGTTGGCCATCCACGTCGCCAGTGCAGGCGGAGTGCAGTAAGCCCCTGTGATCGAGAAGAAAAGGGACCCATAGCGAACATGTGACGAATTACTTGCTGCGAATCTGTCAGGAACATGACCTTGCTGGATCGGCGAAAACGTACCGTAAAACATGGAAAAGCCTATAGCCTCCAGGATAGAAAAGAGTATGACTGTCCACCCACGACAGTAGTAACGGTCTGACACAAAGGCAGAGATAATCGAGCCTAGTTGCAGTGAGGAGGATGAGCGCCACAAAGATAATCGTCCTGAGTCACGCACAGACAAATGCGGTGGCGAACGGAGGAACGCTCATGAGCTGAGCATGGTTGCCAGCGTAACCAAGACCAGCCACAATCGTTGGTTCAAAACTTTCCGTTCAAAATTAGCGTAAATAAATCAAAGCCAGAGGTACTGATGAGAAAGACTCACTAGGCCAAACCGTACAGGGTCGTGCCTGAGAGGTGTCGAGTGAGCCCATATTAAATCAGACTGTTCAGACCTACCATTGAAAAACAAAACAATGGCAAGAAGCCAGACATGCAGTGATTTTGTTGATTCAAGGACTTCTGTCCAGCAGAAGCTGTCTTTTTTGTCGTCCTGCGATATAGCACCATCTTCTTTGAGTTTGATCACGACATATGTCCTTTCTTCTTCTGAAAAGAAGCGTGCCCGTTGAGGCGAACGAGGAAGCAGGAAAAAGGAGATGATTCCAAAGAGAAAGGTAAATATTCCTTCCTGTCACAAGGGGTGAGCAAACCTCAAGAAGCAGTGTATGCCTGCCTACAAGGATGAATATCCAAGCCCATCCGGGCCTACCTCCCTTTCCATTGATCCCATTGATCGCTGCAGCGAGTAAGCCGGAAAAGGCACCCGACAAGGAAGCTGCTGCAAAGAAGGTAGCCACTCTGTCGAGAAGGTCGTCAAGAGGTATGCCAAGGGTGACCTGAACTTACCTTATTTGCAGTCTCTTGCGAGGGTAAAAGAAAGAGAGGTAGAGCACAATGCCAGGGAAAAGGCCACCTGGACCAGTGATGAATGAAAAGCACTATGGACGGGCACTGACCAAACCTTCCAATAAACCCAAGAAGAATCGACAAGCAAGCAAGCCAGAATAGTTATGGACGACACCTATTGGCGCTCTGAGTAAATGTCCGAATTGAGGTTGACAGCGACACTCTCACCTTGTAAGGTAGCAACAAGACCCCACATAGTGATCATGGCGGGAAGCATAATATTGGGGCCGATACGCTGGAATGTGAAGACATGTAACAAGTCGCACTCTCAACGCTGTTGTGACGTACCTTCAGGAGCAAGTTGGAGGGGAACTCCGCAGCGATATAGGGACTGTGCGCATCTCAAAGTCATGCCCCGTGTAGCAAAAGTTCAGGCACTTACACATAAGTGACAGTCAAAGCCACGGAATACTACACGACGATGAGTTGGAACAAAGTCGAATTAAGCAGTACATTCCGACGTACCTCGTAGTTAGACATATTCAAGGACGTCTGCATTCCAGCTACGCGGGCGTTTGAGATGTTGCTCCTGTCCTACGGGCCCCTACAATTTGAGCTGTGAAGGCAGCGAATTTGAACGCAAAACATACCAAGAAAGAAAGTAAATAAAAGATTGTGCATATTGGAAGAACCCATCTGTCGAGCTTTCTCCAGACAGACCCCTCGAGGGCAGCACGCTTCACTTCTGAAAATTCGTCGTCCTTGAGTTCGCCGAATTCCTTGACACTCTCTGAGGTGAGAGAGCCATGGAATGCCCGAGTCTCTGGTTCGTCCATCGTGTCGTGGTCACAAGAACGGACGATTTGAGGGCATTCTTATATTGTACAACCACCCTACAAGCGTGTATAGCCTTACTATAGCGTTTCAGGACTCAGAAGAGCTCCAGGGGTGACATTATGCCTCGCGACTGCCAATCTGCAAGACAGGTGTGTAACGTTAACTCCACCGCCGGTCATCGAGAGCTGTGATTGGAGGATGGCTAGCAAGAAAGGAAGTTAACGGCCGATGTCTCTGAGATTGAGTTCCAATTTTCAAAACCTGCTCAAAACCTCGGCTACTAGGTTGGCAGATTGGCGGCCGACAGCTTGCTTGACAAGGTCATCCAGCGTTGGCTTCGTGTGCAAATCGTCAGGTATTTGGCGGCAGCGCCGCCCCTTGTGGACAGTCACGAAACAGCTGCGCCACTAATTCTCTGACAGGTTAATGCACAGGATTCAGTGTACTTATCATTATCATTATTCTGTGATCACAGAATTCACTGAAACGCGCTAAATGTTTCATTAACGAACAGCTTGACTTGACAGACAATGACGATGCGGTGCGTGTACAGTAGACTATGCTAGCGACGGTGCTACTACTAGGTATGCCAAGGCTTGTGGAGGTTAGTCAGCACGAAAATGATGTATGGCGAATGGGGTGTTCCTCAAGTAGCATTAGAGTCTCACTAAAACTCCTACAAAAAGTTTGGTGATCGATCACTTGCTGCCATGGCCAATATAAAGCTCCTACACAGCGTGGAAGTGCCGATCTGAGTAATCCGAACTGTGTCAGCGTTTGGAAACCTGTCTAGCTTATAAGTAATGTGATTTAAAGCCCGAAGTTTGAGTAGACTTACCTTGAAAGGTAAGTCGTCCCCTGTCTGGACGAGCCGCATCCTGAAACGTTCTTGACATGCGAACCGTTGCCAGTGCGCTCTCGCCACGAACCCAACAACAGCTCGCCGTCTCACCACGAATCCCGCACGACTTTTCACCCTTTCACACTGGAGACCCAGTGTCAGTTCCACACCCATCTGAAGTCCCAGAGCATAGACCCGGACATCCAAATGGGACGGGAAACCCCCTTACAGCGAAGACTGTGGGCAGGCTATGCAAGAATGGTTTCGTTGGTCGGTGTCTACTACTCACGTCATTTTCGTGGTCAAAACGGTCGTCGAAGTACCTCAAGACGATAACAGAACAACTCGAAGTTAGTTCTCAGTGTGGATACGCTACCCCAAGCGCGGAGAACGCATACTGTCCTTTTCACTATGGTCCTGCACTTAGAAGATGCGGTGAATACTGACATTGACACTCAAACCCAAGCCTCGCTACATGATATCAAGCCGAATGCCTGGGAGCCGAATGTCGGGGACTGAGAGTCACTTTGTATCATAAATTTGTGACTGACAGTATTTAAATTCAGGTTTCTCATCGTCCCTTCAGTTTAAGATTTTAGTTCTCAAGGGAAATTGGTCCCAGAGATCAAGCTCGGCCACCGTTGCGGGACAATATTTAATACGGATGTCCACATTGCCGGCGCCGCCACTCACGAGGCCTGAGTTATCCTAATCTCTCTGCTGTTGTCAATAATCTCCCGCCTCGCCGAGTTATGTAAATGACCTGAACTGAAAAAATTGAAAGGCGTTTGTCGCCAATGCAATTAACGATTTATGATGACGCGATGATAGGCAATACTTCTGTTGGTAGTGAGCCGCGGTCGTTAGTACGTTATATATAGAGTGCTGCTCTCACTCTATCCCTCCCCGTGGCATACCACTGCCTTCGAGTGGATAAATACATGAAGCCACGTAGCTGGAGACCCTGCAAGGAATATCCATGGTGGGCACATGGTACTTAGTTAGTCAAGATGTCGTGTTCTTGAAGGTCATGTCCGCAATAAAAATGTCTTTCGAAGGGAGTATTTTCCATACCCACATTGCGTACACGAACCCTACGCTCAACAGTCCCGCTCAGCTTGGGGACGCTAATTATCACGCAAGGTAGGGTACCTCAGAGTCAGGCGCCTCGGGTATCTGCCAATTTATAGGGCTTGACCGGAACCGGTTGTCCTCCACACCGTTCTACCCACCGGCAGCGTCATGAGGAGTACGTGGGCTAATGTTTGAACGTAGCCACTGTTTCTCATTCAAGTGACAGAATCAAGTCTAGTTGTCGTGACCACTTTACATGCCCTATCTATCTCGCTAACGTGTTTTCGGTTGTGGTATCGAACACGGAAGTCTCAACTGTGGTGGGAGGACTGTTGGGCTGGGATAGCCCTGGTAGCAGAGACGGTCAGCCTGGTACGTTCGTATGTGTACTTTACACCGAGATGTGACCCATTGTTAGATCTCTGTATGGTTTATACTGAATCCTACTGGTACGTACTGAGGGGAACACTCAACTTGAACATGGCAGCCAAATCTATGATAACCTCGGGTGACGCAGGGCGCATAATCGCGTGCTGGAATCTGATGGTTGCATTCACGATTTGTTTGTGGTGCGTGGTGCATCCTCTTTCATGGGTGAACTTACGTAGACGTACTAGCCCTCAGGTCGGCACGATTAAGTATCGTATGCTCGGTCGTCCGTCTCGCGCCCAAAGGTTGGAAGCTGCGAAAGATGGCGATCGCCTCAGCTGCGGTGTTTATCATCATGTTTCTGTCGCTGCTCTCTCAAAAGATATACTATTGTGCACATGACACATGGTGGTATGCTCTTGAGCCGATTACTTGTCCCCTGGGGACTGCCGTCATTGCCTTGCAGTTATCCAGTAAGTTTTCAACGCAACATGCCCAAATCTCGAACTTGAAAGCAGGTCTGACTCCAATCTTGAAGCCGATGTGACCTCCGATATCCTCCTCGTGATATTGCCCATACAGCTTGTGCGAAATGGCAGCGTACCTCGAGATCAGCGCATCATATTACTGTCTGTGTTCTCAAGCAGCACATTGATCTCTCTGATCAGTGTCGTACACTTCATTTTCATGATCGAGCCTGGCACATACTTCCAGACGATGACAGCGCAACTCGAAGTATGTCATATCGATGTTTCATGGACTATTCACTCAGTACATTTAGATTGCACTGTCGGTCATTGTTTGCAATTTGTTGGTCGTTGTCACTTGCATCTACAAGTTCTTGCGGCGGAAGGAATTAGATTTTTCTCAGGGACCCACCGCCCACACGTCGCGCACCGTGTGTTTCACGACTATAGTCGATATGAGTGGGTTGGAACATCGGGGGGAGTGGTCGATCGCAGACAGTGACCGCAAATCCGTCCCCCAGAATGTTATCAAGGGACAGCGATCTAGTGTGCCGGAAACACAACAGTCTTAATTGCAGTGTCATGTAACAATCCGTAACATGTATCACTTCAGTGCAAAGATATCTCCTGGATGGAGGATTGCAGGGTGAATTAGGTCGACCAAAGCAGGTAGGATGCACAGGGCGGCCTAAGATTGAATACCACCAGTGCAGTTGTCATCCACAACGACCATAAGGAACATTGCGAAGACTTCTTGCGTTCATGCCAATCAAGTAGAGTCAAGATGTCAGACAACCAAGAATGTGATCTTGGCCACAAAAAATAACTATAACCTGCAGAGCGAAAGCGAAGACACTGCACAATATTGCAACACACCACTGACTTACCGGCACGTACCAGGTGGCTCTACATAATACTGCCTTCGACCCGCCCATGAAGATTTCAAATGAATGCGCGACTCCTGGGTGAGATCAATTCATCCTTTGGGTTCCAGCAAGGTCGCAAGGCAGTAGTAACATTCGTTTGGACGCAGGCCGAACATACTAGATTCAAGCAGCAGAAAACGCTGAAGGATCAGGTGAAAATGCGTCGAGAGTAATGCATTAATGTTGAAACATTTTTAATCCGAGTTCAATACGGAAATACCTAGCCGTTGCCAAAAGCAAGCCCAGTCTAGAGTTGAAGTGTAAGAGATAAATGACAATCACAATTTTATTCCCTACCGCGGGGAAGACAACTACATCCATGGCTTTCAGCAAAATACGTGAGTGATGGGAGAAAGTCGTTGGTTCGGAAATCGAGCGTACGAGAATGAGACCGGGGAATGAGTGCAGCGGACAACAATGACAACACAACGGAACATGCGATGACTACATTACGGGCTGGATGCTGGGCACGATGGTATTACTTCTTCCTGGGGTTGGCCTTGGCAACAGCTGGTTGGGGTTGTGCAGGTGGCACATAGTTTTTAGGGCGACGGAAAAGGAGAACGTGGGGTTCTGGGGCTGGAATTCGGAGTGAGAATTCTCAAAGCGAAAAAGCAGACAGGTCAGACCGTGAACTTCGTAATGTTGCCACCCTAGGCTTTGAGTGATACCGATCCCCCTCCACTCCGCTTCTGCGAGGAGGCGAAGTGTACCTTCCTTCTCATCGAAGAGCTCCTTTGGTATCAGCTTCAAAAGAGGTTTTGGTAAGATGACGTGGCGGTATTCATAATGATCGTCTGAGTATCTGTCGGAATAGTTTATTCTGTGGGCTGTCATCAATCCTCTCGTCTGGAATAATAATCAGGCGATGACCTACTTCTCAATGTACTCCTCAAGCTTGTTGTTAGTCGTGCGGTCTGCCATCTTTCCGGGCAGTGGATATATGCGGGTAAAAGAGATGCTAGATCTTTGAATGGAACCTTGCTTGTGGACCGCTGCGATCAAATCAAGACCAAATCAAGACGCCACACAATGATGTGACTGCGCGTCAGTGACAACTGTCACACTGCTCTGCAGAATGGGTTCAGGGGCATCGCGGGTGGAATCTGACGCGTTTTGTTCTCAACCATCATGGATTACAACAATCGGACTTTTGGGAATCGGGTCCCAAGGCAGAACAACAACTTTTGGCCTGATGAAAATGGATTCAATATAGACCAGTTTTCATCTCCAACTCCAGAGTCGCCGGATGCATTGTACATCCACCGCGAACTCCCTATTTTTTGGAACAATACTGGTGAGTGTATGCGCCTTACCTGTCTTGTATCTTATTATATGCTGCCTTAGATCCGTCTCCGTCTCCGCCGGCATTTCAGGGAGCGAGTTATGCCCACTCTCTGTTACCTTCTGTGAGACATTACAATGACGGACATGATCGCAGCGAGGCACAGTTTGTCGGCTCTCCCAGTCGGCCATTTAGTCGTACCCAATCGCATGAGGAGCGTGGTAAGTGCATGCTCCATTTCCACGTACGTTCACTGCCTCCAACCTTTCTATCCGATAGAACATTCCAACTATAATACGCGTTTGGATAGTTTGGAGATGTCGGAGTTGCATCACTCGATCAACTTGGATCGGTATTCTTCTCGGTTACCCCGTCCAACCAGCCCAGACGATCGTACCCCTGAGTACCATGTTGCCTTTCGCAGTGAGAATACTACACGAAATAGATTTGGGTGGAGACTACGCCCCGTTTCCGAATTGCGTACGTCAACAAGCATGTATTGTTCGTTTCTCATTAAATTTCGATCCCAGCTGACAGGTTCCGTGGGGCATTCAAATTCGGGGTATTCAATGCGGTACAATCAGCATGTTTTGACCAGGTTCGAATCTGTTTACATGGGCGAGATGGCAAATCACTACTTTCTGCAGGTCTTACATTCAGAAGAAAATCAGGTAATTATACCCTCAAATGATCTGGTTTCACCACTGAAAAGCTCCCAGGTTATCAGTGGTTGGTTCCGTGACTTGTTCATTGTCCATGATCCCCTGACTCTTGTTAGCGCCTACTGGAAGTGGAAAGACTGTTCTTTTCGAGCTGAGCATGATTCGAATGCTGACACGATCCGCGAATGATGCACGATCCGCCAAGTGTGTTTATGTTGCGCCAACAAAGGTCAGGCTTTCTTTCTCGACTTCAAATTTGAGCTCACCCAAGATTGCCAGGCATTATGCACCGAGAAGCATAATGAATGGATCGCAAAATTTGGAGGACTTGGTATTAAATGTAGGGACCTTGCAAGGGCCAAGGCTATATTACTGATCAGCCTCTATCTTCGTCAGGCTGCGAATTAACTGGTGATACGCTTTCGTTAGGAAGAGGAGTTTGGGGTGATGCGAAAAGTTCACACATAATGTGCGTATCAGGCAAGCTCTGCTGATGAATTGATTGACATATCGCCTTCACAGCGTAACAACAGTGAAGTTTTATACCGCTTTTGTTTCTGAGTGTTGGTTTATATCATTTTAGGCTGAAAAGTGGGACAGCTTGACGCGAAATTGGTGCGTTCGCCGCCGTTCTTGAGCAAGTTTTGCGATGACCATTGGGTTAGGGCGGATCATTCTGCGATACTATCCCAGGTCAAATTATTCCTCGTGGACGAAGTACGTCAATTACATTGCCTGAGGAAAGTATATAGATCGTCCATGTCGTATTCAGGTCCACGTCCTGAACGAATCACGCGGAAGCACTCTGGAAGTCATAATTTCCCGTATGAAAACACGTGGATCTGGCATCCGATTTCTTCTTATTTCCGCTACTGTTCCGAATGTGGATGATGTTGCGTATTGGATTGGGAGCAGTGACGGCAGCGACCAGCCTGCTAGAATATTCCAGGTTGATTTACCTCCCCGTGGCTGTAGTCTTCTAACAAGTATTTGCAGTTCGGTGAAGAATTCCGGCCCTGCAAACTTACGAAATTCGTCTATGGTGTGGCAAAATCCAAGGGCCAGAATGATTTTGCATATGCCCGTACCCTCGACTTGCGTCTATTCCCTGTAATACAGCAGCACTCAACCAACAAGCCGATCCTCGTCTTCTGCCCCACTAGGAGAGGTATGCGAGAGTCCATGACCTCTGACATGGAGAGAGCTTACTAGCTTGATGCCACACACAGGCACGCTGGATACAGCCAAACAGTTAGCAAAGGACTATGAACAGGCCATGAAGAGGAAGAAGAATCTACCGTGGCCACCTCCCACACGGTATGCTTTATCCATTCTCCACGATTCTCTGTTCACCTCCGTTCAGTATCGATCAGAAGTTTCATGATAAGGACTTGGCGGGTGCGTCTACGTAGCTGGTGTGTGCTGGTGAACCCTGACAACGTCATAGCTCTTGCATCTGTGGGAATCGCTGTTCACCACGCCGGCCTGAATACAGACGATAGGAAAGCGGTGGAAGAGTTATATTTACGAAAAGCTCTGCGCGTCTTAGTCGCTACATCTGTATGGAATTTTTCCCATCCACACTTACTGCTCTCACTGTCCCCTAGACCCTGGCGGTTGGCGTTAATTTGCGTAAGTTCGTTATTTCCAGCGATGGTTAACATCTCACCATCATCAAGCTGCCCAAATGGTTGTCATCAAGGGTGTCAAATTATACCAAAATGGAGAGATGAGAGAGTACTCGGATCTCGATATCATGCAGATGATGGGCCGGGCGGTAAGTTTGCCTCTTTTGATTCTGTGGTCAAACTCGAGTTCTCATCAATTTAGGGGCGACCTCAATTTGGTACGGAGTTTTTCTGTCTGCCTGTATTCGCTGACATGGCATCTTAGATGTCGAAGGAATTGCGATAATCTTGTGCGAACCTGAACTGGAATATAAGTATCGCACACTCACCCAGGGAAACACCACTCTGGAGAGTAGCCTTCATCAAAACCTCGCAGAACACCTAAATTCAGAAATTGGAATGGGAACTGTATCAAGTGTCAAGAATGCAAAGGACTGGCTTCGGCACTCTTTTCTCTTCCGTCGTATCCAAAAAAATCCGCGTCACTATGATATCGGCAAAAACGAAAACCAGACCTGGAAAGAGAAAGTTGATGAGATTGTCATGCAAAGCATACTCAGTTTACGTGACACGCAGTTGATTTTGTACAGCGAGAAAGATGGAAAGCTTTCTTCAACGGAGTATGGGGATGTTATGAGCAAGGTAGGTGTGTTCAGCCTTTGTGATGCACTGTAATAATGTTCCCAGTTTTACATTCGGCAGACGACCGTACGTGCTCTTAGTTAACTCTCCCTGACTCTTGAGCCTCATTTTGATGGAAGATGCGAGCAATACTCAATTTGCCTTATTCAACCACCATGCGCGAAATAGTGAGAGGCTTCCAAAGTGGAGTAATTTACATTCTGAAATCTCTAGCTTGAACTTGTATCCGTCTCCGAAGAGTGAGTAACGTCCCCCTGATCCTTCTAGGCTGATGCTCGTTGTAGGGTTTCGGACCTGAAGCTGCGTAGCGGGGAGAAGCCAGTCTGTAGCAAATTAAATCTGCCCGTCACAAACTCGATATGCTCAAGTGCTTTCAGATGTATGAGAAGATTCGCCGTCATAGCGATATTCGATTTCCTCCTAAGAAGATAGTTAGTACGAGCGACAAGATACTTCTATTAATCCAAGTGAGGATCTCGTTTTGGAAGTGGGTGTCACAATTTCTTAGAAAACTGCAGGCAATCCTTGCCGGCCTTCCGCTCAACAGCACTGAATTTAAATCCACCGAAGGCCAGCCATACCTGGAAGCCATCACCATATTCCGCCACGCAGCACGCATTGTGACAGGTGAGTGGTCACAGCATACGAGGTCATTACTCACTGTGCTTCAGCTGTAGCAGAGGTTGCTATTATCAACCAGAGCGCAACACAGCTCAAACATGCACTCGAACTGCAAGTATTGCATAAGCCTTTTATAAATTCTGCAGTTCTCACGGTTGGCTTACAGAGTACGTTGTCTCAATGCAAAAGCATGGGAGGACAGGCCACTGGTCCTCAGACAGATTGAGCACATTGGCGAAAAATCGTAAGTAGTAGCGCAGACCCAGGCTCACTATAATCTAACGCCGTAACAGAGTAAAGGTAGACACCGAGTGATTTATCAATCATTGGAAACTGACTGCACAAGGTGCTGGCTGAGAATGGGGTTAACTCAATCCAAAAATTGTTGCAGGTGTCTCCGCTTCGAATTGAGGAGGTGAGGTCCCCTTTCTGTGGCCGACTGTTGTCGCTGACAACCCTCAGCTTCTTAACCGCCGTCCTCCATTTGGCTTCGAAGTTCTGGCTGCCGCAAACGAATTTCCAAGGTATTATCTAGACATTAAGGAACTAAAGTCTGTCTACAGTAATGGAAATTCACCCGTGGAAGTGGAGTTCGTTGTTCGGTGTGGTCTCACTTTCAGTGACTCGGCGCCTCAAAGAGTTAAAAAGCCAAAGCGGGGTAAAACTGAGATGACGACTCTTCTAATAGTGACCTCCGATATGGTCTTTATTGACTTCCGGCGCATCGTGTGAGAGGTTCACTCCATCTCTGCTGATCAAGTACTGATCACGCTTTTTGACATAAGCACAAAGGCACTCAAAGAGAAGAAAGAATTTACCCTCGCAGCACAACTCACAAAGCCCAGCCAATCGATTAACGTGTACATCGCTTCTGTATTTAAACTTTTCCTTTTTTTCCGGTCCCCAAGCAGCTAACGAATATATAGGACAAGTTTGCTGGCGTCACCGTCGCTCGGACGTTGGTGCCAAGCGTTCCACCGGACAAGTATCCAACATTGGAGACCCGACCATTAACATCAATCGTAAGTTTGCTACTACATTTGGCTATTATTGAGACACTCATGCAACCAAGGAAATGGACCTGCAAGGACTTGAGGACATTCCTGACTTCTGGGATATCGACTTAGACGATGGTGATGAGATTTTAGATTCCCATGTGTTGGATTTCGCGAAACGTCGCGGTAGGTTTATCGTCTGAAGCGGGTGTCCATTGATTTGTATTTCCTTCGGTATAGATGACAATACATCCAAAGTGCAGCAACCTCAGCTGAATTTACCTGTAAAGCAACAGGTGGAAGGAGACCCGAGAAAACGTCCGGATGGGAAGTACGAGTGAGTTCGCCTTCTTTCAATTTGGTATATGATCTAATTTGCGTATCTTTGTCCAGGTGCAATCATGTTTGCAAGGACAAGCTCAAGTGTCGCCATTACTGGTGCGTTGTCACTGGATTTTTCGATTACTAAACTCCGTTACAGCTGCCAGGAGGGATTACCAGAGCCCCCACGTGCGACGAAGAAGAGACAACAAGGAAATGCACGTGATTCCGACGCGAAACCTGTTCCCCCGCCACGAAATGCCATCACAACGAGGCCATTACAGGACGAGCAGAAATGGCAGGCCGGACCACAGGAAAGCCGAACCAAGCCTGCTAAACGGAACCCCATCCCCCAGCAATCAGATGCGATGCATGAGAATACCAATATCGCGCGGAACATCGGGCCGAACTTGGAGTTGCCCAACCATCCCAAAAAGTCACGGATCAGCAAAGCAATGCCAAATTTTGACTTGCAGTTGACGACGTTGAAACGCTCACGGTCGCCTAACCCGAGTGAGCCAACGTTAACGGATGACTGCGGCGACGAGTTCCCATTAATCTCTGAGGTCTGGGAACAAGACAACGCGATATCAGAAATTGATACTGTTAAAATCGAGGGATGCGAAGTCCCCCCACCAAAACGAAGCAGAACGGATGTTGCCGCACGTGCGTTGGGTGCGCACAAAAAGGTTTATCGCATCTCGTCTGTTTCTCCACGCTGATGGATATTAGGCCATTTCGCGCGAAAATTTTCGAACGTCTACCGAGTTTTCCAAGAAACGATTGTTTCTCCCTGGCTCTAATGACGAAGACACAGTGGATCATTGTGACAACCACTCTGCAAGCAGGAACCCTTCTTACCTTGATGAAAGCTGCTCCGATACTGCGCCTGACCCTGCTGTCGGTCAAAACTCTGCGAACGATTGGAACGTCATTCAACCAGCCTCTAGCCAATGGCCCAATGACGATGCAAGCCTGCTTTGCGGTGGTTTCAGCGTGACTCCACGTAGAAGCACTGGAGGGTCTGCCCCGGCTAACATAAGAAGAAACAATTCTTACGCGCTTTCTCCTTCAAGGATCACGGGCTTTATATGGCGTTCCCGGCCACCTGCCCAAGACCATTTAACGATCAGCGATCCCACAATCAATCCACACGGTCTCGGTTCCCATGGAAGAAAATTTTCTGACATCAACAGCATCAATTCACAAACCCCCGTCGATCCTAGTGATTTGAATGAAGCTCTGGACGATCCTCTTGCAGAATTTGACCGTTGGCTTGCGAGTGGTGCCGTGGAGATAATTTCAGACTGAAGTCACTACTTTTTGGTGTGTCCAAACCTGCAGAACGCTAGACAATCTGTATTTCCTTTTCGCCAATGTTCCCTTTCAATTACGAAACATTGCCGCCCGAGTCTTTGATACGATAATGAGTCTTCTTTTTTCAACCGAACGTAGAATGTCACGGCAATCCCAGAGTTTTTTGGTCTAGAGGTCCAACTTTAATTTTCCAAATTTACCGCCGAGCGGCTGCTAGCTGCTCATCTGCTCGTTGTGTCACAGTTTGAGCATCTCAATTGTACCTTCTGACTGGTACCATTTGGGTTGCAACTTGCCCCTGCACCCGAAACTGTCCGATGAGCACCAAGCATGGGTTGTCTTGGCCATTGGGAGCGCGGGGGAGTCTTTGTAGGATCAGAACGACTGTATTCTGATCTCGAAATTTTGGGTCTGGTTTGGGGAGACTACATCATGCTGGAACTCACGACCACTTAAGTCCGGATTCTCGGGTGGTGAATATTTGAACACCTTCGCTGAACTGCTTGACTGATTCCAGAAATAATTTAGCGTCAAATTTAAAGTCTGGTGTAAGTGCTGTAGGAGGTACTGGAATGTCCTTTTTTTCCGGTGCTAAGATGCAATGATAGTTGAGATAATAGGATTGATGTGGTATTGATAAGGTAAATCGCATGCTATGACTGACTGCGGTGCTGATCTATAACGTTGGTCGGTGATCCGCCGTCCTTGACTTCACTTATTAATCCCCGGCACCTCATCATCGGCTCCTTGGCTATCAAACACCTTCAGTACTCCCCTGAATCTCTCATCCCAGGTGATACCACTGCCTGGCCCGACAATCCTCCAAGCATCTTCTTCTCCTCTCCACCTCAGTTCTTTATTGAGGCGCTCTGCTCTGAGCTCGACCTCGCTCGGTAGTGGGTTTTTTTCCTCTTCCTTGGTAAGCTCGCGTTCACCACGCGCAAGTTGGCGGGTAGTGGCTAAACGTTCAGGAAGGGCGTTGTAATACGATTTGCGGGAGGAAACTATGTTGGATACGGGGGAGTGCGGTGCAAGCACAGATTCTGAGGATAAACCGAAGTCGAGATCGCCGCCTTGTGGTCGACCTTGAGTGATTTTCGATTGTCCCCCTTCCTCAATGCCTGCTTCCCGACCTTCACCAGGCTGAACATCGTGGGTGGGATCGAGGATCGAGCTTGGAACTTGAAATTCTCGTGTTTTGTTGTTCACTAGCGAGTAAGCAGCCTCGCAACCTATTCGTGTTTTGTGGCGTTCGTTGAAGAAACCCCAGATCATGTGGGGAATGAAACGAAAGCCGACATAATTGACACATGGAACAAGGAGGAGTGGGGGTTGGGGAGGGACGGTTGCAGGAGGCGTGGAATCTATGAGTGATGGATTTGATGTGGAGGTCTGATGCTTGGAAGAACTAGGTAACGTAAGGGGAGAAAAGAAATTGGCGTTTCGGGAAGGGGGAAGACGAGACAGAGTTGGTATTGGTTCAGCGTTTGGTTCATCCGCAATTCCAACTGGAGAGCTGTTGAATTCATCTGTTTCGTCAAAGCTTCCGTCTGACGCTAATTCCTGTGCCAACTTCTCCTCTCTATCTATGAGGTCTAACCCCCCACCCCAGCCTCGTTTTAGACCAGCCATGTACTCCTTGAAAGTGTGTCTTCCTACAAGGACAACGCCTCCTGCTAGTTCCCGCACACGTTTTTGCTCTTGAGTGGGCTGGTTCAGGGGTGTGAGTGGGAGCGCGGCGGACTGGTCGACGCCCATCGCGAGACGACGTTCTTTGATGACGGTGGAAGCGACGCGTTCGGCAAGGTCACCCGAGTGACGGGTGGCGACGATATCGTAGTCAATGGCAGCCGCGACTAATACAGGCTGTGATGCATGGGTTGCAATATTCTGCTTGTCGGGGAAACTCGCACATACCTTGACATACTTTTTGAAGAACCTGACAGCCCGTTGATGGTCCTCGTCTCCTGGCCACTTGGCACCATACACGACCACCTTGCGGGGAAGGTCTGTACTTTTCATCGGCTCGTCAGCGAGGTGCTTGACACGGTCAATGTATGATTGGCGGATAGCGCGTGCTTGGTGACGGTCGTATGCATAGTAGGAGATGAGTGAGGAAGTAAGGGTAATAAATATGCACCAATTTCTCGAGGGAAGACGGGGTCGCGCCGAGAGCCAGCTTGATGGGATGCCCGTGTACTCGAGGGCAGCGCGAACGCCAGACTTGGGCGACGGCGCATCCATGAATGCAGAACGCATCGGAATTCGGAATGTATATTTTAGCACAGCCACGAAACAAATACAGCCATACATGATGCTGACATAAGACAAGATATTCGAGTTGTCGTCGACGTTTCCGTTTTGTCATCCAAGTCCGATGGCTGCTCTCGCTGCGTGCGTGATTTCATTCTCCTCCTACTCACCATCTCATCTCACCCACTCTCACTAGTGTACTACCACAACCTTTTCACGTCTCCGCTACCCCGGACGACCAAGACCAAGTATCCCTTGCAATCCCTTCCCAGGCCGTGGCCGTCAGAGCGGCAATTCCTCCTTACGGGAAGCGCAATGGATGGAAACCAACATCACCAGAAGACTTTGGTATCTCCCATTCACCCTTCGTGAACGCCCACCGCTTACTCACTTGCCACAGGTGATGGTGGAGCCTACCCTGAGTGTCACGTCGCTCAGTATCCTCTCAACCTCGGAAAGAAAAAGGTCCGTCGAGTCTTCCTCTCCGTGGACATGCCCATTGACCCATCTCCCAGACACAAGCAGGAAACACCCTCGCCCTCCAGGTCGATTCCGAGGGCAACGTCCGATACGATGCCATCGCACACCAAGGCCAGAGAGCCGGCAAGATCATTCAATCTCAATTCAAGGACCTCGTCCCTCTTTCACACCGGAAAGACGTCACCGACGATCAACGTTCCATGGAGCGACCGTCCGAAGACGAGGTTCAGGCTACTGCAGAACGGACCAGACAGGCTCTCGAAAAATTGGTTACCGGCAAGATTAAAGCTGCCCAGCCCAAGAACGTGCCTGATGGAGTCGGTAAGACGACATACGTTCGCTACACTCCTGGTCAGCAGCAAGGCGGAGACGGCGGAGCACTGAAACAAAGAATCATCAAGATGTCCGAAGTGGTTGAGGACCCGTTGGAGCCCCCTCGCTTCAAGCACAAGAAGATCCCTCGAGGGCCACCAAGCCCGCCTCCGCCCGTCTTGCGCAGTCCACCACGAAAAGCGACGGCTGCTGAGCAGAAAGAATGGATGATTCCTCCATGTATATCAAATTGGAAGAATAACAAGGGTTTCACCATTCCACTTGACAAACGTTTGGCCGCCGATGGGCGAGGTCTCCAGGATGTTAGTTTCTCCTGTGGTTTTCTCCGTCCATTGTCGTGCTCACTATTCTTCTAGGTATCCATAAACGATAATTTTGCCAAGTTTTCCGAGGCCTTGTTCATCGCTGACAGGCATGCCCGCGAGGAAGTCCGCCAACGAGCACTCATGCAACAAAAACTGGCACAAAAAGAAAAGGAAGCTAAAGAAGAGAACCTTCGTCTTCTTGCGCAACGAGCGCGTGAGGAACGCAGTGGGACTGTTCCATCGGCGTCCTCGCGGCCCACTGCGGAATCGCGCACTGCCGTTACCTCTGCACTAGGAGGCTATGGGAGCGAGTCGGAGGCTGGTTCATCGGCTGCTAACTCTGAGGATGAGGAGGACGAAGAAGCTGCAAAAATTAGGGATACCATGCGCGCGGAGAAGCGCCGCGAACGGGAACGGGAAATGCGGATGTCAAATATGGGCACGGAGCAGCGTGCTAAGATGCTTTCTCGGCAACAAAACCGTGATATCTCGGAGAAAATTGCACTTGGCCTCGCGAAGCCAACGCTATCCAAGGAGAGCATGTTGGACTCGAGACTTTTCAACAGGGAGCAACTCAATGGCACGTTTGGGGATGACGAGAGCTACGGGTTATATGACCGGCCGTTGTTCCACGGTTCGACTGCAGCGGCGGCGATCTACAAGGCGCGCGGCAACATTGCTGCCGAAGGGAGCAATGAGGAGGCATTTGGTGGTGGGACAGAAGAGGGGATAGGAAAGGCTCTCTCCAACGACCGCTTCGGGCTGGGCCAACCCCGTGTAGGCTTTGAAGGTGCGAGCGAACAGGAGGTGAGGGAAGGGCCTGTGCAGTTCGAGAAGGACTCAGGGGACGTGTTCGGGCTGGACAAGTTCTTGGACGAGGCCAAGGGGGGCCGGAAACGAGGATTGGACACGGAGGTAGGGAGCTCGAGGAAAAGGGTACAGCTAGAGAAGGCAGGGGACACGTAACGTTGTGTGCACCGTATTCTCGATATCTCATTCTTGTTTTCTGTTCGTGCTAATTCTTGTGTTGTCTGTAGAGTAAGTATTTGGTATTACCTAAGTTTGTTCCTTGACACGAAGCGTTGGCATGGCAGCGTTTTGAAGGTCGTCCTGTTGTCCCCGATGGGCCAGCTGTCTCTCATTCTACGACTCTTCACGCTCCTTAAACCACACTCTATCAGCCATCTCAAAAAGGGCTTTGTAAAAAAAGTCCACCAACCCAACTATACTCTCCTTCAGAATGCACGCCGGAGCGCGGCGCATGCCCGTTGAGCGGGCTCGCCATGCAAAGCGCCTGGGATACGCCCAGATAGCATCGCAACCCGCCCCAGTGCTCGCAGCTGTCGTCAGTACCACTGGCACGGGTACAACGGCAACGACGACCCAGCAGAGTGCGACCTCGGCGACTACCACGTCCAGCCAGACCCCCACTACTAGCGCATCTACAAACCAATCCTCGACCAGCGCTCTTCCTTCTTCCTCGCCTACTCAATCTTCCTCTTCCCCATCCTCTTCTGCTACCACGTCATCGTCATCGTCCGTCGCGTTCTCTGCCAGTACACAGTCGTCAGCTGTCACTGTGCCATCTTCATCCCTCATCACTCGACCAACAACGTCGACCTTTACATCCCCGACCTCTTCTTCCACGTCCACTTCGCAGACGAGTGCGGCTGCGGTAACGAACAACGGCCTCTCCGGTGGCGCAATTGCTGGCATCATCGCTGGGGCTGTCATAGTTGGCACACTATTCATCGTATTTATCGTTCGAAAGACCTATCTTCGCCGCCGAGAACACAAGCACATCTCGTGGAACGGGATTCCGGGTCTGCACGAACCTAAGCCTGTCCCAGATGTCAGCGAACGACCAGCGTCTTTCACCAGCGCCGCGAACACTCCACAAAGAAGTGCACCCCTTTCACCTTTTGAGGCCTATGGTCAACCTATGTACTCTACCCCCGTTCCACCCGTTATGCATATGCACCCTCCCACCATCCCCACTTACGCTGTTCCTACGCCTCCTCCAGCATCATATAACAACCCCACCTCAGTCGCTGCTTACCCTACACAACCTGCTCCCTCGATATACAGCCCCGGTGGCGCACTTGCGATGGCGCGTGTACCTGCAGGCACGGGCATTTCCTCTACCTTACCCGCCATACGTGCACAACACGCGCCAGTGGAGGCAATAGTCAAGTGTACATTTGTGCCCACTCTTCCGGATGAGCTTTCCATCACCACAGGCGAACGAGTCTTCATCGTCGAACAGTATGATGATGGCTGGGACTTATGTGCGAATGGAAGAGGTGAACGGGGAATGGTTCCCCGTGAATGCTTAGGCCGCGCACCCTCCGATCAGCCTGACGTCGGTTGGAGGAACGTGCAAAGGATTAGCAGTCTGAATCCCGATGGAAGGAGGTTTTAGTCATTTTCGGCCGACACTTCAAATAGGTGCGAAAATATCTGAAACTGCCAAATCGTCGCTGACCCGCGATTCAGATATTGCCTCGTATTTATCATGATACCCATCTCTGCCTGCGACGTATGTCATATCCCAAAACTCCACCGTCATTTATATTGGACGGAGTGATGTAGTAACCCTCGTTACGTAGGTGTCTCGGTTGTAGCTTGGTTTTTTTAAGGGACAATCTAGTTGTACTGCAACCTCGGTAGCATCATGTACCGTCTATTGGCTTGTATGTAAGCAGACATTCCCCTTTTGACACTTCCAATTTGCTGTGTGATGCTCAGTAATCTGTGCGATCAATGTTGCACAACCAATAACAGCTCATTGCTCGTAATCACGATGTTCTAGAGGGCTGGTGCCTGGTGGAGATCATGTCTTCTTTCAGTGTCAGCCTAGCGGAGAGAAAGGTGTAGAACTGTATTTCAGGTCACTGAGGTCAAACACTACTAACTATCTGTATCGAAGGAATTTCAATGGTTCGGTCAAGACAGTCGCGCTCGCGATCCCGGATCGACTTCCTTGCATTCAGCCTAAGGGGTGCGTTAGATAGATGGGCCTCGCCCAAGGGAAAATGCCTTACATCGAGAGCATCGAGTTAATGTATGCTGGGTGATCGCTTTAGTGAAACAGTGCTTCGCAAACATCAAGAAAAGACGTACATCGAGTTAAGACTACCCCAGTAATTTCGACCCAATAATTGTTCCCTTGGAAGGCGTACTTTTCGTGTGTCAGAACAGCGCGCGAAGCAAGTTGTCGATGACTTACGAGGAGAACCGTCGTTAAGGACACGGTACTGAAAAAGATTTCCAATCAGTGAATTTGACCATGCCACGGTCAGGTTCTTACCAAGTGAGAAGCCCACAAGTGACAGACACTCTCCTGAGTTGTTGAACATGTTCCGCCAGCCTCCTATCAGTGAGCTCAACCGTAACGTCCGTACAATAAAGCAAGATAAGATAGAAATCGCACAGTGATTGTTCAGATCGTCTAGCACGGAGGAAGTAGACAATGTTGCTAGTTATGATCACATCACAAACTGTACTCAGAACTGAAGAGTATGCAACAAGCTATTTGAATGAAGAAAATTAGTACATCTCCCAAGGAACAGGAGCAACACCGACCGGGGTGGAGAAAATGTATTGCACAGTCTGTCGTTGAAACCTAGAGCATGTGAGAGTCTAACTCAGCATGGTGTTATAACATGCAAGAAAATCCCTGTACGTGAAAATGGCGCAAACTAAGTTATAAGGAATGTCACCGTCAAGGAGAAGCATGAACGAATATCCGACAAACCTAGGCCAATAACTTGAATATGGTGAGCGATCATCGTATAGTGTCTGGCAACACCAAGAATACTCACTAAAATCCGCAACTGCTGTAATCATCTGGTTCTGATGAGATACATTTTCAAAGAATGACGGTAACCATACCACTAGGCTAGTAACTAATTTGTGTCTCCCGCTCACTACGAAACCATCTTGTCAAGGTGACCTCACGATCGTAAAAGAACTCACTAATCCATACTCGCTGAGCATAGAAGCTGCCAAGTGATAGTGGTGTCAGACAAAGAAAGTACTGTTGCTAACGCAAAACGCAAGGCTAATCACCATTGAACGATGAAGATGATGATGTACTTGTGAAGAGATTAGAATTCAGTTCAGCTTTCATCTCTGGTCAGAGCAAGCCTTACATTCACGAACACTGCCAGCTTTGTGCCAAGCAGGAACTGAGACTAATGGGGTTATTCGACCGATCGACAAACTCACTTCAAAAACCCTGTATCACAAGTGAATCTTGCCAGTTGGTTGAATTGTACGGATTACTTACATGGGTAATCGGCTCCAGCATTCGGATGAGAGATCATGACGACAAGTAATTAATATTTGCCAATACAGCTGCACGCATCCATAAACATGGATGGTATCCAAGGCTCTGGGCGTTTGGACTAAACATTTAGATCGCGGATTGATAGATGGCTACACACAGCGTGATCATTACCTTGGGCGTTTGGTCAAGATTAGGTTGATCAACTCTTTGCACATGTCTACCATGCTCACCGCCAATTTTATCAGTATATGATCGTCTGGGAAATAATAGGAATAGAACAACGACTGGCCAAATCCTGAACCGTACATGCTAGCAAAGCTGTTCATTCTGGTCGAAATGGGTGAATGGGGACGAAAAACTTACCACACGGACAGCACAAACCCTATGGCATATTTGTTGTCTCGGCATCATCACTGGCAACAGGTTGCTAGAAAACTCACCGATAAATCCTGGGGCCCAGGATTGGCCGATAGAGTGAGTTGGTAGCTCCTCTGCCATGGAAGCGCTCAAAGGCAGTGGCGGCGAGTGCGTAGAGAACCTGGGGCAGTTTATCTTACTTAAATAACCTCAACTCACATCTTCCCAGACCAGCGCCGGGACAGACAATGTATACGGCACGTACTATGTATACATCACCCCACGGAACTTAAAGACAAATGTGACCTGCCCATTCATAGTTAATTCAACCTTGAAAGTACATAGTCTGACTACATACCGTAAATCATGACGGTGATTTCGAGCGGCATGGATATCCCCAGGTGCGCGGGCGGACACCACAGCCTACCCTTCATTCAACGTTCCGCCCGGACATCTGAACCCCTTCACCGCTTGGCCGATTGTAGCTCTAGAATGAAACACAACAAGGGTGTGCCAGTGCCGTCCCAATGCAATGCCAGATGAGATACTATGTATAACCTGATGAACAGTCGACAAATGCATTCCACAGATGCGCGGCCCATCGGATTAAGGGCGGCGCGAAACTTTGTACCTGAATTTCACATGATTCTGGCCGAGAGTCTTGAGATAATTTAAAGAGTTGGTGTCTTGAAACGACAACTATACATATGAGTGAGAACGGACACTGATAGAGTTAATGCTTAAACGTAACCGAAAATGGCAGATTGAGAGGGTCAGCCCTTCCGAGCACAGGGGGAGAGTGTGGCATACTAACTCGAAGATGACTGAACATCGCGATTCGCAGCTCAGTAACTTACGTAGCGAGGGACGAGTTGCAAAGCTCTTTGGGCAAGCGACATGATCACGGTGGCGACGCGGTTCTTCGCTGCCATAAGCCACTTCGCTCTGCTGTCGCGGCCATGTTGCGTTGAGGAACTTCAAGTCGCCCCCGCTTCGTATTCCCGCTTCGGTTCAGTTCCGGAGAACCCTAGGCGACACGAGGTCGTCCTCTGAGACGCAGCGAGGCTCTAGGACTGTCCGGAGTCGGACTCCAACGCCACCCATTAGTTACTAACTTCTCATCATTGTCACGTAGCTCCTTCGTGCATTCTCTTCCCTGGACCTTTTGTCCACCACAATCTAGCTAAGGGATGACCGAAGACGCTATCTCAGCAGGATATCATCGCGGACCCCCAGGCTCCGATCTTTCGGGCTCGATCTGAGGGTCCCACCGCCAGAAGTATAACACACAGAATAATATCATGGTCACCAGGGAGATAAAAGTACAAGGTATAATACACAGTAACCTGCCCCGGTGCATGGGAACTACACAATTAATTGGTGATTTCACGGCAATTTAGAGCTTGGCTATACAATCTCATGAAACACAATCTTGGACCTTTCCGTCAAGTCAATGCTTCGCACCATCGCTCTCCGTGGAGTCTCCATTCTGCTTGGACTTGTGGCGAATCACAACATAAGCGTCGCTTGTTGCTCCCCCCTTGACGGCTTCGATATCGCCGGGGATGACGCCAGCACGCTCAGGATTGATTCTTTTTCTGAAATGTATACTGAGTACGGCGGGAAGTGTAGTGGACTTGGGGAGACGTCACCTCTCTGCACGAATTAGGTCGAGATCATGAGAAAGGAGGCCATGACCGGCAACAGGTCCCCAGTACGACGTTCCCGCCAATGATCCAATGATGCAGGTGCCAACGAGAATAGACAAATAGAAGCGGTATTGGGAATACCATTTCGGTGCTAATAGAGTAAGTAAGCTCTGAGCAAAGGGGGTGGATGTCAAACGGAAAGGCTCACTCCAGCCGGCCGCGGTAGCCCTGTTGTCGGCATACCAGAGCGCGGTGAATCCGAGCCATTGGCACAGGAGTGCAGAGGTGGGCAGAAGAGTGATGGTGGACCAAGCGACGACGGCGGGTGATACACCCAAAATCAGGCGGGGATAGCCCTTGAAACCCCCGAGACCGGCAAACTCCATGCCCCAGTGGAGGGCACCTGCCACGAGATGAACTCTGGATGAGCGGACGCGGGAAAGAGACGCACCGAGGAAGGAGAGCAAGACAGCGCCGTAGGTGACTTGGAAGTTGAGGGCTTGATCCAAGATTGTGAGTACAACACCCGGATCGATATTTGTGAGCGTGCCCGCCGCAGCCAGGCCAGCCTGGTGGGAGAGATAGATGGTAGCTCCTGCGGATGCGATATAGGGCAAGCCGCCAGCGAGACCCATGACGAGGTATGGGGTGGGCACTGTTGTGGCGACTGCCGTGGTGATTCCAATCTAGAGATGGCAGATAAGTAGAGTGCGAGTAGTAAAGGACAATTAGACACTCACGAAGGAGTCCTTTGTGGGCTTGACACTATCGACGGTGAACACACCGCCGGCAATGGAGCGGGCCCAGTCTGTAAGAGAGTTGCCAACTTCCTCTTTGACATTCAGCCGGGCGTGCTGGATAGTCTGGCTGCCTGGCCTCCCGGAGACCGAGCTCGCGGCAAAGCGGGCATGGAGGAGGGGCAGGGCAGGGCGAAAAGCAGGGTGCTGGAATCGGTGCGAGGGGCGCAGGGCGGGTGTGAGGACAACGGATCGAAGCGGGCGGGAAAGGGCACTCATGCGGGGCACTCTGAGAATGGAGTTGAAGAGATGGGGCGGGCACTTATACCCCTATACTTGAGTTGCGTGACACGCTGTGACGACCTACCAGTGGCCAGGAACTCGCAATCACACAGACTCTGAAAATGGCACATTCTTGGGTATTAAGCTACGCTCTGACCTGCTCATTACAGCTTGATGAATGATGTATCGAGCCCATGAGAAAAGTCCCATATACAGATCCTCTATCGCAAGTCCAACAGCCGTCAGTACTGCAAGCATTTGCCAAGTCGACCACGCCCTCACCTGATCCTCTCCACACGACACGATCTACAAAGCGGCCCATCAGTCACAGGGTTTGTAATCATATTTCTTCTCTCTCACCTTGGTACTATCTTGCGCTACACAAAAAATCCGTCCCGTGTGTCCACCAGTGAGGTCAACTACTAACCCCCCTGTCGTTCTGTCCCACACCTGTCCCGCTCGATTCAGTCCATTCCAACACGAGCTCTTTTCTGGTCTGTACCTTGACTGTGCAATCATAGCTGCCACTCACTGCGAACTCGTCTCCCACCGCCACGCTTCGCACTGGGTGTGAGTGCCTCTCGGGCCCACGAACGGCCCCCGTGGATGCAACTCGAGTTCCGCAAACACTGCATATCTTGATTTCGCCCTCCGATACATGCGAGTCTTGTTGTGCCTGTTGATACGATTGCGACAACGACGAATGCAAGAAGAATGTGTTTCCCGACGCTGGCATTTCGCCGCCTATACCTTCCTGTGCCATCACTAAAGGATTCAGCGGCTGGCCTGCGGTTGGGTTATCAAACTCTGGACAAGTCGACCATCCCCGTTTAGTCCTCGTGTCGAACATTCGAACATGCCTATCCGAAGAGCCCGATAGGATGAACGGCGGGCTCAGCTCTACAGAAGAAATCCTACAACTAGATATCAGATATGTTTCATCAAGGGATGACAGGAACGCACGCTCTTGCATGATGGTCCTCGAAATTACTGATCAATGCCCCTGTTCGTGCATCCCAAACTCGAACCGACCGATCTCCAGATCCAGAGACAACCACGTCACCGGCAATTGACACTGCGTTCACAGCGGCTCGGTGTCCTCGAAGAACCAACTCCGGTTTGAGGCCAGGAAACGCATAAGTCCGAATAGTTCGATCTGGCACAGTAATATTCAGCCCGGCTATATCTCATGCGGTTAATCTTTACATACCTTTGGAACACGATACCAATCTTCCATTATCGATCCGTACGCACAAAACACTGTCTTGGTGATCTTTTAATACCTTGATCAATTTGAATTTGGCCAGATCCCAGACAACAACACGACAGTCGCTTCCACCGCTCACAAGGATCCCAGCTTCGCAGTTCTTGTGACCCTCTTTTGCGTGATCTACTAATCCACAGGTACCGTCCTCGGGCACCCGTATCGTCGTGGCTGAGACGCACAAGCTTAACACGCTGGAAGCATGCATACCCACGACCCTGCGTCGAACCTTATTTGTGTTTAGATCCCATTCGCGAACAGTACGGTCTTTAGAACCCGTGAAGAGTACTTGAAGGGGGCCGTAGGCTGAGTCATAAGACCATAATGCAAGGCAGTAAACAGCAGCAGTGTGGCCTCCTCCCTCGGCTCCTGGGAGGGTTCGTAGACGGTATGCCCCGTGGCGAACGCGACTGCGGAGAAGTGTCTGCGTTTGGTGGAGAAGCTTGTGGTCGACCGCTAGGGTTATACCAGTTCGAGGACTGCTGGACGAGGCATGGCGCTGCGAGAAAGTTCGGATCATTGTGGTGGCAGCGGAGTTGCTTCTGCTTATCGGCATCAGCGTCGTTGGAGACGAGATGGAAACAAACTGGCCAATTAGGCTTTGGAAGTCATGATCCTGAAGGCTTAGGTTCATAGGCATGGACTCATTGTCAGGGCCCACATCTTCGTTTGGGATGTCCTCGCCATCCACAACACTGCCCTCGTCCTCTCCCTCTTCTTCGTCACCCATACCTTCATCTTCATCCCTGTCCTCGCGTGTTGAACCAGAAGTGGATGCACTGATGACAGCCTCACTTTGCCGAGGGGAAGGTCTGGTTGGTTGGGGTCGCCACTCCCAGCCGCGGGCGTGACAGAGATCGCGCCACAGCGTTTGGTCGTTTGCAAGAAAATTCCATCGCTTACAAACCAGTGTACAGTTCAGGAGTGCAATGGCAGGGAGTAACATGAATATTTGAAAAGATAGTTCTGGTGGCAGAGACTACACCGGGGAAGATGCAAAGAATGTGAATTTGAATAAATGAGGAGGCACGAAACTCACTCCCACAAGATCGAATTGGAGGAGAGGCACGATTCGCCGTTGGACCGTGGCCAGCCGAGAACGAGGCAGAGATGCTAGTAGTTGGTATGCAAATTCTATGTATTCAAGACGATCTGAACATCACAAATTGATGGACCCAATGGCACTCCACTTGCCTTCACGTTCCGACTCGGACGCATCGTGGGTGCCCATGTGCCAATCAAGACTGCGCTGTACGCCTTTGCCTTTGTTGTTGGGCCCTTGGCCTTTGAGCCGGGTAGTTTCGTGCGCTCCCAGAGAGGTGGACTGTGGCATGTATTCATATGACAAGCTCGAGGACACAGTAACACCAGCATTGGTAGGACTGGCAGCGGAGGTGTCAGCAGTGGCATTGACAGACTCGCGAACGGTGCCGAACGAGTGGTGTGCTGTGATTTGTTTTATGTCTACATCAGAAGAGCCATCATGTTCGGGGGGGCTGGTCATGGTATGCTGTTAAGAGAAAGGATGATCCACCAGGTTCATATACGTTTTAGACAACAGCTGGCGGTGACAAGCGATGTCATGAGCCGGTATGCATGTGGGTGTGGAACTTAAGGCTGTTCTTCCTGTCAATCAGGCCAGTCTTGGAACTCTGCTCGTTTTGCTTGTCGAGGCGAATTACAAGCTATCATTTTATCGGCAAGCGCGAGACCCTGCCCCATGCTGTTTACCACATTGCAGAGGCTTGTGTCTGTACCTCTGACAGGAGAAAAGACACTTGAACTCTACGTTCCTTGAGAAGGATTGGCGTGAGCGCTGAGGCTTGGAGACCGAGGCAGTATCCACTGTCCATTCACAACCACACAGCCCATATCGACTCTGAACGTGTCGACTTGGAGCTCTCAAATAGCTGGTACCACGGCTAAGTAGCTTCGGTCGGTCAAGTGGTGGCGAGGTGTCCGAACCTATCTTTTTAGGCTTAAAGCTTTATTCTCGGTCAACCCTTTTAGTCGTTGGCAAGCTTGTGTGGTATTTCACTGAATCACTGGGCCAACGCATATAACTTTCGTTCTTTCCCGAAAGATGTCGATGTCCTGAAATGCGCAGTAAGATCGCTCTGCAGGTGCGAGTCGATCATTGTCTGTATGTCTCGGTACAATTCATCGTAAACTCTTGCAGCGATGTAGTACAACTACATTCACCGTCCAACGTTGCCACGGAGTGGATGGAATTCATTACATGTCATCATACCCGGCGCGCTTGAGCAACGTCTCGTACGTGTTCGCCAACCAGCACGCAGGTAGACTGGACACTACGTCTTGTCCAGTGTCTAACAGGGCAACAACGGCAACATTTTCTTCTACTGGCTTTTCGCTTGCCGCTGACTGTTCCCTTTCAGACCGGTCTATCCTCGAACGTAAGCTCCCCACTCCTACCCGTTTGGCATTTTGCAAACCTTGTCGACGCACGCTTCTGTTGGTTTTATTGTGCAATGGTGTGAAATGCTTTCCTTCGACGTAACTTGGGATGTATGCTTAAAATCTAGCTTCAGCTTTGACGTGCATCGAGTTTGGATAAGCAAGGAATCGATATTAATCATACTCTGTCAGAAGGATAATCGGTTTGATCAGCGAAAGGAATAATCCTGAACGAATTTCCAATGTGGTGAGTCCCGAGCACTAAGCTTGACACTGTAGCCTGACTATGGTTACCAGTCTGTGACTGCCACCTTACAATTCGGTATGGGATTCCGATGTCCGCTGACATACAAGGGAAATACAATATCCGGAATGCAAATGTGCCACAGACGGCCCGCAAGAATGTGACTTCCGATATCGTTTTTCTTCCAACTTGAAAGACCCTCGATGTCGCACAGGTTCGACATCCTTCGTGTGACATCGTTTGTTAACTACCATCGCAGGTTCCGTACCCGCTGTTCCGTGGCGCTTTATCGATCCAAGGTGTGTGCACCGTTGTGTATCCGGACTGCATTTCCATGACAACAACACTGTAGTATTTGCCATCAGAAAGTACGCTCTGCCTTCATCTAGATGAGAGTTGCTCGATGTAGACGTTACCCTTTGTAAGAAAGGAAAGCTATGTTCATCAACTCGTCATCGCCTTTATCAATTGTGGGTGCTTTACCGGGCCAGTTCATAATTTCTCAAAGTGCACTAGACTAAATCTGTAGTCTAGGGTGGTAGTTCATGCACATGGTTGATGATGGTATGTAGGTATCCTGAACATGCTTACTCACTGAAGATTACCGTAGTAGTATTCTCCGGAAGTGCTTCGTGCCATGTTTTCGGCCCCCCTTGGACGTTCACTCTTTTTTTCAACCGTATGTCAATATGTCAACTCTATGATTGCTGTGTAGGTTCGTTTTCACGGTAGGGTGTAATCAATTGATTCACCTGAGTCAGGTTGAATGCACGAGCACGGTAATGGGATGGGCCAAACACGATCGACATGCCAACCACGATCGCTCAGAGACTCTGATCACGCTGGTGCTGACGGATTTATTGATGTATTGGCTGGGACTTGATTTGTCCCATTTATCTTGCCAACCGATGAAGTTACCCAAAGGCAGCGAAAGCTGAGCGAGGTTAAGAAACCTTATAGAAACGAAAACGTGGTGTCAGAGAGTGATCGAGCGACGAGTGGTCATGGAATGGCAAATCAGAATTCCTGACACTGACAACAATTGTTCAGTGGTGTGGGTGGGATACATGTACGAGTGTGAATGCATCCGCGGCGTTGGCGATGCTTGCGAGCAAATTGATGGAATGTTCTGGAGGCTCAGATTCTGAATTCACGACAGCATTTCTCACCCAACGCGCGTGAAGCGCGATCTGCGCCGTCCTGCTTGCCTTGAATTTTCTTCCATCTCTCAGCTCAAGCTCTCTTCAAGTCGCGAACATCCGTGTACAAGATGAGTACCACTGCAAACTGGCACTGGAAGAACAAGAATGTGACACCATGGGCGAAGACCTGGTTTCAGGAAGAACTCACAAAAATCCTTATTCAAGGAGACGGGGAGGAGAACATCAGGGTTACCTCGACCTCGTGGCTAGAGGGAGACGCGGAACTTGGTCAACGCAAATCAAAGTATGTATCATGCTCATGAATCAGCGTTTCTTAACCACTCTGGATGCATATCCACAGGCTGATCACCATCTACGATTGCAAAATCTCTGTTGAATGGACTGGGACTGCGAGCGATGGAACCGAGGTCACAAGCAAGGTGGCCATCCCCGAAGTGTCTCATGAAATCACACTGGACCGCCTGTCCGATTACACCGTAAGTCACCTTCACTCTTTACCTGCTCATTTTTTTCGCGTTGACTCACTCTTTCATAATGTGACAGTACCAATGGTCGGAGGACGGAAGCACCAACCCTGCTGTCAAGGCACTTTATGCTCTTGCCAAGGAACATCTTCCTGCAGCCCTTGAGGCCAAGTTTGCCGATTTTCCAGTCGCGATTATCGAGAAGCATGGCAAAGACTTGACCGTTAGTAGGGAGCCTAGTCGGGCAGGGACACCCGCTGCAACGTCCGCATCTGCCTCTGGCCTCGCTGCGCCATCGACGCCTGCCCCGGTGAAACCTGCCGTGGTAGCAAAAACCGCTCTTAACACGTCCAAGATTGTCAAGGAAGCAACGTTCATGGCTGCATCTGATGATCTATTCGGATTGCTCACTGACCCGCAGCGCATCCCTTCGTGGACACGTGCACGCGCAGAGGTGCGTCAATTGACAATGGGTAGAACCAGTCTGAATGGAACTTTTAGTCAGCCGCCAAGGCTGATACGCCGTACTCGCTCTTTGATGGAGGGGTAAAGGGTAGATATCTTTCGCTGACGCCAGGCAAGGAAATTGTCCAGACATGGGCGTTGACAAGCCCAATATGGCCGTCGGGTATGCACGTTGATCTGGTACTTCTTGAATAATCGTCTCAGGTTTGTTGTAGAACACGAGGCTACGCTCACCACGACATTCGAGCAATCATCGGATTCGACGCGAGTGACGTTCGCCCTGGCGGGCGTGCCAAAAGGCTTGGAGGACGAGCTTGAACGTAATATCGACGGGTATTAGTAAGTGTTCCGATGATGCCCTGCTAGACGCGACTGACGATTTCACATTCAGTATTCATGGTCTGAAATCCATCGGGTATGTGCAGTTGATTGTTTCTCCCGCATATATACGGCCTAGACGAGCACCAAAAAAATCCCGACCGCCAGAGAACAGAGGCGGCGTCGCGGACAACAAGGCAGCCACAGCGGTCGCAATTGCGTTTGTGGTTCTCGCTGCAGCGTTCTGTCTACCCTATCTGTCGTACTCGCCGATTTCGCTCCGTTCCTTTGCAAAGTGAACTCATGTGGTCGTTATGCTTATGCTGATAACCTATGTTTTGGTACGCGTTTGGTGGTACAGGTTGGGCACGACGCTTTGAACAAACGGCTTGCTGGACAATGGGAGAGTCGGCGGCAAGGGAAATGCACAGACGATATGTAGGAATGTATTACATTTAGTGATCAAGGGGGTGTCAGAAGGACAGGTTGCGTTTTAGGTAAAGGACCCCGAAATGAGCGTAAACAAGCAAACAAATTTAGCGCCACATCCGAATTCTGTTCGCCTGCTTCTCGTCGTCGCCCAGAATTTCGTTCTCTTTTGCACCCTCTCCCACTCTTCCTCTCTTTTTCTTTTCAAAGACATGGCCGCCGTTGCAGTCGAAGAAATACGTGCAACCTCTTACGTCGGTTTCGACTCCATCACCCAGCAAATTGAGCACAAGCTCTTGAAACGTGGTTTCCAGTTCAATGTCATCGTCGCTGGTGCGTCGTGGGCCGTTGAATAAGTTGAACCGCCCATCATACGCTAAAAATGTAGGACAAACCGGTCTGGGAAAGTCGACGCTCATCAACACTATTTTCGCGTCGCACTTGATCGACTCCAAGGGTCGTTTGGAATCTGACGAGCCTGTCAGACAGACCACTGAGATTCAGACCGCTTCACATGGTGCGTTTTTCACTCGAGGTGGACTGATCGATGTATTGACGACGGCAAATTGGACAGTCATCGTTGAAAATGGCGTCAAGCTTCGCTTGAACATTGTTGACACTCCTGGTTATGGTGACCAAGTAAACAACGAAAACTGGTGCGTGGAATGTTTTTGTGGCATGATGTGGTCTGATGATGGGTGATAGTTGGGATCCCATCGTGAAATACATCAAGGACCAACACAGCGCGTACTTGCGCAAAGAGCTGACCGCTATGCGTGACCGGTACATCCAGGACACGCGCATCCACTGCTGCCTCTACTTTATCAGTCCGACTGGCCATTCGCTGCGTGCCATTGACGTTATTGTGATGAAAAAGTTAAGCGAAGTGGTCAATGTCGTTCCGGTCATAGCCAAGGCAGACAGCTTGACCCTGGAGGAGAGAGAGGCGTTCAAGCAAAAGGTACAACATGACGAGTCGCCCGGGGAAAGTTGCGCTGACAGAGAGATAGATTCGGGCTGAATTGGTCCACCACAACATTCGGTTGTATCCGTTTGACACTGACGACACCGACGAAGAGGAAGTTCAGCTGAATGAATCTATCCGGGTACGTCGGTGGAAGTGGGTACTGGCTGGTGCACTGAGGCTTTGTTTCGCAGAACATCATTCCGTTTGCTGTGGTTGGATCTGAGCGCGGCGTGATTATTGAGGGCAAGTCGGTGCGTGGACGGAAGAACCGGTGGGGAGTCGTGAACGTGGAAGACGAAAATCACTGCGAGTTTATGCACCTGCGCAACTTTTTAACGAGGACACACCTGCAAGACCTGATTGAGACGACGGCGCAGATCCACTATGAGGCGTTCAGGTCGAAGCAGCTGCTTGCGTTGAAGGAGGGAGTGCAGCAGAGGCCGGCGGCGAACCAATAGATTGTTGGCGAGAGGATACCCGGGGTGTTATGCGCTCGTTTTGGTTTCTGACGGACGTTGTCATTTTGTTTGTTTGATCGCTCACGTTCATTTATCGATGTTGACTATATTACATTTCTCAATTTATCTCGTGTGTCATCACTTTGTTCGTCATCTGCCCCGGACCGGCCGCGTTTCTAATCAATGCATTGCCCGCTCCCACCGTCTTTCCCCAAGGCCACGATGGCCCCCCCCTCCATCGCTCGTTGGCGCCCTGCCCTATCCGCCTTCAACATCGAGTCCCTCTTCGCTCGCAAGCGCGGCCCTGGCACATTCCGCACCATATTCGTCAACAACGCCCTCCCCGACCACTTCTTCGACCGCAAGCACAGACCGCTCAAGGCTCACGTCCACCCCACGAACCAGGTCATCTCCTCAAAGTACACCATAATCACATTTCTCCCCCGCAACCTCCTCGAGCAGTTCCGCCGCGTCGCCAACATGTATGTTCTCCCCCCTTTCCGCCCTCTCGTCTCCTCCCTCACCCTCCTCCAGCTTCTTCCTCTTCATAGCCATCCTCCAGTTCTTCCCAGAGTTTTCCACCATCTCCCCCGGTCTCGTCATCTTGCCCATCCTCATCGTCCTCGCAATCACTGCCATCAAAGATGGTTACGAAGACATTAAGCGCCACCAGTCTGACCGTCGCGTCAACCACTCCACCGTCCGAGTCCTATCTGGTCCAGGCTCGTCCAACCCAAATTTCTCGGGCGCCAAGAGTCGCACTTTTGTCAGGGGAATCATCCCCAAGCGTAACCCTCCCCGCAGTGATCCCGAGTCTGTCGTGCCATCGGACCCTGCCATCGAGTTCGACCGTGACCACTCCTCCGATCCCATTCCTGGTCACGAGTCCCCAAGCGTATACTGGAGCAAGACCCTCTGGGAGGACGTCCGCGTCGGCGACTTTGTGAAAATCATGGACAACGAACCGATTCCCGCGGATGTCCTTATATGCGCTACCTCTGAGGACGAGAACGTCGCCTTTGTTGAAACCAAGAACCTTGATGGAGAAACCAATCTCAAGTCCCGCAATGCGTCTCCGGCTCTCGCTGATCTTCGCACAGCCCAGGACTGCGCCAGTACCCTCAACCCCTTCACAGTCGAATGCGACCGTCCGGACACCAACATGTACAAGCTCAACGCTGCTGTCACTCGCAATGGACAGATATCTCCCGTCGATGTCCAGATGGTTCTCTTGCGTGGCACTGTCCTTCGGAACACAGATTGGGCCATCGGCCTTGTTCTCTTCACTGGTGTGGATACCAAGATCATCCTCAACTCTGGTGGTACTCCAAGCAAGCGCAGCAGAGTAGAACGTCAGATCAATCCTCAAGTGTACGCTCCTCGCTTCCATTCCCTGATGACCATGCTTACTCGTTTCCAGTGTCATCAACCTCGTTATGCTTGCTCTGATGGGAGTCGTTTGCGGCATCGCTGACTCGCAGATTGAGAAGCAACTTTATCCGGAAGGCGCGCCATGGTTTTATGGCGATGACATTTCTGACGACAACCCAAGCATCAACGGTTTGATCACCTGGGCATTCGCGCTCATCACGTCTGTATCCCATATCACCCCCACGTTCGAGACGCTCATACCCTCTTCTAGGTTCCAGAACGTTGTACCGATATCACTGTACATATCTATAGAGGCCGTGAAGACCTGTCAGGCACTGTTCATTTACTTCGATTATGACATCTTTTACAAGAAGACGAACCAGCCGACGCTCGCTAGGAGTTATAATTTGTCCGACGATCTCGGTCAGATCGAGTACATATTTTCTGACAAGACCGGGACATTGACACAGGCATGTTTATTTCGTTTACATCGGTTGGCAATGTTGGCTGACGCGGCCTCAGAATTCGATGGTATTTAGAGAGTGTTCCATCGGCGGTGCTGTATATCACGGTGACCCCGAAGAGGACGAGGACCTTGACGTCAAGAAACGCACTACGGTCGACGAAGCCAATGGCGAAGTTCAAACCGTGAGCCGCGACTCGTCATTCGGCTCTACTTCCCCTGGACTTCCCTCTGCTGCGAGCCCCACGATTGGTCCAGACACTACCCATCAGACTGCGGTCTTCAAGCTCTCCAGTGGTGTGCTCAGGCATTTCAGCGATCAACAGCTGGGGCAAGACTTGGCTCGGGCTGTCAATGCCGAACCTGGATCCGAGAACGAAGCACAAGCCCGCGCGTTAAACGGCTTTTTTTCCGTCCTGGCATTATGTCACACTGTCCTCACTGCTGTTGATCCGGAGACTGGTGTCATTGAATACAAGGCGCAGTCGCCCGACGAAGCGGCTCTCGTTCAAGCAGCTGCGGACGTCGGGTTCGTTTTCCGCGGTCGGGACCGGGAAATACTCAAGCTCCAGACCCCGTTCTCAAAGGAAATAGAACGGTACGAGTTACTCGACATCCTCGAGTTCACAAGTGCTCGGAAGCGCATGAGTATCATTGTACGTAAACTCAACGAGCACGATTCTCGGCTCTTCCTCTTGGCAAAGGGGGCCGATAGTGTCATTTTTGAGAGGTTGAAATCGGGTGGCGACGAGCTCAAGCGAACGACTGAGAGGCATCTCGACGATTTTGCCAACACGGGGTTGAGGACGCTGACGTTGGCCTACAAGGTCATACCAGGTTCGTACACCTCATTCCGTCCTCGTCGTATATTCATATTGTTGCATTCAGAGGATGAGTACGAGAGTTGGAGCCAACGGTATCATGAGGCTTCCACTGCGCTCGAAGATCGAGAGCAAAAAGTGGAAGCTGTGAGCGACGAGATGGAAAGAGATCTTCGTTTGCTAGGAGCCACTGCGATCGAAGATCGTTTGCAAGATGGCGTGCCCGAAACGATCGCCGACCTTAAGCTTGCTGGTATAAAGATTTGGGTGGCTACCGGCGACAAGCTCGAGACCGCAATTGGTATTCGCTCATTATGTCTGTCCATCCCACGTCCGCTGACTTTTTCTCCGTCGCCCAGCCATCGGCTACAGCACGAATCTCATCGCTGATGACTCAAATATCATCATCATTCGCGGTAGGGATACTGGACCTTCCGTCTACCAGCAGATGGCCAGAGCTGTTGAAGAGTTCTTCCCGGATGCCGACATTCTGGAAAAGGAAGACATTGCTGATGTCGCGACGTCAGATTCCGGTCCGTATCCATTGCGCCGTCTAAGCACTAGCGCTCCCTCCATTGTGGGCGAAGGGAACGGTACACGGTCAGGGGGATATGTGCTTGTCATCGATGGCACGGCGTTGGACTATGTGGGTGTCCCGTGCACGGATGGGTTCTGAACGCTCACGCATAGTCCAGGCTCTTGCTGACGATCAGAATAAGCAATTGTTATTGCAACTCGGGACTCGATGCGAAGGCGTCATATGCTGCCGTGTCTCCCCTCTTCAGAAAGCTCTTGTTGTCAAACTTGTCAAAGACGGCCTTCGCGTTATGACCCTCGCGATCGGTGATGGTGCCAACGATGTCAGCATGATCCAAGCTGCTGATGTTGGAATCGGCATTGCTGGTGAGGAAGGTTTACAGGCTGTCAACTCTTCCGATTATGCTATCGCCCAAGTATGTCGTCCCATCAAGGGATTGCGCGACACCTCATCATCACTCTTTTTTTTGAACAGTTTCGGTTCCTCAAGCGACTGATTCTCGTCCACGGTCACTGGTCTTATGCACGCAATGGAACCATGTAAGTTATTTTCCCTTCATCGATCCAAAACGCCCCGTGACCTTGGCTCGTTGCAGGATCGTCAACTTCTTCTACAAGAATATCGTGGCAGTAGGAGTGCTTTGGTGGTTCCAAATCTATTGTGGTTGGAGTTCGGCATAGTACGTCCACCCAATCATGTCACTTTCTCGATCCCGAAACTCACTTTCCTTAGTGCCTTTGAGTACACTTACCTTCTTTTCTGGAATTCATTCTGGACCATTGCTCCTGTGCTTGGTATCGGCCTTTTTGACCGTATAGTTGGTGTGTGGTTTTTGGCTGCTTATGGCATTTGTCTCACTCGCCTTCAGATGGTGATGTTCTTATGGCCTTCCCTGAGCTGTACCGATATGGTCGCGAGCGAACGTGGTTCACTTTGAAGCTGTTTTCCATCTACATGATTGATGGTGTCATACAGGCATGTTGTGATGGTTTTCAGGTTACTTGGCGCTGACCACTCTTTTAGTCCGTCTCGTTGTTTTTCATTATCACTTACACATATTTCAACACCACCACCACTCGTTTTGATGGTTATGGCATTCAGCTGTACGAGTACAGTACGGTAAGCCATTCTCGTTGACTTCATCGCAGTTTCTGACGTTCCACAGACGATGGTCTTTTCCGCCGTGGTAACTGTCAGCTTGTTCAACGGTCTCAATACCAACGTGTGGACCGGGTGGGTCTTCTTCGCAATTTTGCTCGGAATTGTGTTGCTGCTGGTATATACGGTACTGCTTTTGCTTTGCTCGCTGCACTTCAAGGGTTCATTACTTTCTTGCAGCTCATATACAATGCTATCAGCCCAGGCTGGTTTGTGACCTTCGTCTATGGCAACAACCAATTCCTCTTCCCATCTGCCTACTTTTGGCTGTGTCAGCCACTCTGTGTCGCGATTGCGCTTCTTCCCAGATATTTATATCGCGCATGGGAAACCGGCTATGCTCCAGGTGATTTGGAACTGCTTCGTTACATCAGAAAAACGCAACCAGATCTCGACATGACCACCGCTCTGCGCCGTGATCACAACGATGGTGTAGCTCCACGGTCTTCACTATCGAGATGGAGACCATCATCACGGATGTCACGGCCAGTGTCGATTTCATCGGCGCCTTCGGGTATCCTGGGAGCTGGAGCACCAGCGATGAACCACAGCGTGGACACGCTTTCTCTGGATCCTCGCAGGACCGTGAGCCGCACGGATATGTCTACTGGCGTGCGTTCCGTACACCGCGGTTTCGACTTTGCGACAGAGGAAGGCGGTGTTGCGATGCGTCGGATGCAAAGTAATTTATCTGAGCGCCGACAAAGCAATCGCTACCTTCCTCTGACTGAAGAGCCGAAGCAGTCGCCGAAGAGGAAAGCTTCCTTGCGTATCTTCTCTTCACTAAGGCGTAAAAAGCCCACAACACCGAACAAGGAGGATTAGTTACTCGAACACTCGAGCTTGCATGATCTATTGCTATTTGTTTTCTCCCATGGCATTGCACCTCTCATCCCCATTGTATGCCTTGATCACTGTATCCGTTTTGGTTATTTATTTACCCCCATGTTAGCTTCTATTCCCTGACTTGCGGTTCTACGTAATAGCGACAGAAGGATTCCATCAGGATTAATGCGAGTGTGCGAACGAGATTTAGAAATGACGCAGATTGACTCGTACATGAGTTCGTCTCCATTCAGAACCCTAGTAGAGAGAATAAAACAGAAAGGCGGATGTCTGCACGGAATAGCATACAAATGTTACCACAGACAAAACAAAAATACAATCATCGGAGGCGCGGCAGTCCACTCCAAGTCATGTCATAACGTCGTCCCACTCACCCCATTCACCGCCGACTGCTCGCAGGTGGACTTTCTCCCCAGATACTCCAAAGTACGCAGCCTTGAGCCAAGTTTTCATATCTTCCTCCGCAAAGGGGCCATAAGACTCTCCTGGCGGTTGTCCAGGTACATTCCACCTATATTCGTACTTCACATCGGCGGAGGGGGGGACCCAATCGTCCTTGACCTGCCTACTAGATCGTACATTGCGGACGAGTTCTTCGTAGCTTTTTGAGTAGATGTCGGTGTCTCCGAGTGACATGATATTCGACGCGAGATGAGTGATCAGGTCAATATCGGTCGTGCCCTTCGGTGGCCGTTTGTCCACCACCATGCTGGAGTCGTCTTTTGATCTGCCGTTTGGGTGTTTTCTGGCGGCTGCAGTCAATGCACGACTGTTGTCACGCTTGCATGAAGAACGTACCCGGAGTTCTTCTTCGACCTTGTGCCCAGCCGCTGCAATGCCTCCAGCACTGTTTCTCCGCGCTTGAGCATACCAACAAGTTGAATTTCCAACGCGGTCTTGCCACCGCTTTGTTCAATCTCTCTCTCCTCTGCCTTGATCTTCTCCTTCTGTATCCTATCTTGTTGACGTTTCATGCGCCGGGCTAGCTTGATCTCCTTATCGTCGACTCCGTCCATCCACCGATCATGCACGGCATGCGGATCAAACGTCTTCACATATGTCCCGTCCGCAGCAAACTTGCCTTCCTCCATCTCCTCCCGCATATTGAACGACGAAATTTCGTACCCCATCCCTGCCTTCTTCCTCCGCTTCGCATTGTCCTCATCTTCCGGCTCGTCCTCGTCCTCGCTTTCGCTCTCGTGCTCAGATTCGTTGAACTCTTGGCCCTCGATGTCTCCTAGACGCAAGAACTCTTCCTTTTTCTGGGAAGTGGCGCCATCCTCGTCTTTCTTTGCCTCCTTTTCTCCCATAGAGAACATGTCGTCATCGTCCCCACCTGCTTCCCCGGCTTCGTCCTTTCTGCGACTGTAGACGACGCCTTCCCCATCATCGCTCGAGTCGCTCTCGTACCCTTCGTTCCGTACGCGTCCTTTACGTTTTGCGGACGGGTTCTCGAGAGCGTTGTCGACCTCTTCGGCAAAGTTGAGGGGGTCATCGCTGGGGTCCACGAAGCGCAGTTTTTTGGATGGCTGTTGGTCTCCAGAGGTGGCAGACCGCTTCTGTGCTGTGCGAGTTTGCATGTCGTGCAGAGCTGAGGGCACTTAGGTTATGGCGGTAGGGTCCACCAAAATATTAATTAATTACATAATTGCGCGCGAGCGCGGTACGCTTTTTGCACTACTAGTGTAGTGCTAATTTCAAATAAAATATAGACCACGTTTTCATACTCAGGTGTGCTACACTTATGTAGTGACTTCAAATTCAGGGCTAGGAACCGCCATAATCCTGGTAGATCAATGATTTACGACTAGCAAATGATGCAAATATCGAGAGCGAACTAACAATTATCTTTGGTGTGTAGTGAGATCGTAAGAGTATGCGATCCGGGTACTCCGGGTCAAACAGCCGTCGCCTTCATGATGGCAGCTACATACGCAAGTTGATTATCGATGGAAGCATGCGAAATGAGAAGTGTGCTCGAAAGTCCCCTAAGGTGGGTGGGAGCCCCGAGTTTCTCAGCAATATCGGCATTTTCGGACGAGTACAACACACAGACTTCTTTGCCAACTGGCGCAATAAGCTGAACAACCTGGCTCAGTATGGGTCAGGGATCGAAGTGTCTGCCATACCGTCTGGGATGATTCAAAACGTTGCAGGAACGTTGAGAAGCGTTCTTGCTGCATTGTTTTCGCAGAGGGGTCGAGAACAACTCGAGCCGTGCCGTCGCTCTTGAAGGTGCTTACCATAGCAAGCGCGTCTCCTGTGGAGTAGAAGAGTGCTACTTTGCTGCCGGAGGAGTTGCCAATCAGGATGTCGCTTATCTGTGCTTTGATTTCGCCACAGTCCTTGAGAACCAGCGGAAGTTCAACGCTATCACCAAGAATCACTTTGAACGTCGTCGAGAACCTGTAACAGTAATGAGTCAGATTTCCAACCGTTCGGACGAAGCTCTGACTTGTTTGTAGCGACCGATTCAGGATTTGCCGTGGAGCCTTGGTATCTGTAGGCTAATTTAGCATAACACATAGCGACGAGGTAATTCCAACTGACAATGGACCGAAGATGGTTGATCGGAAGGAAGACTGGGCGGCGCTGAAGGAGTTGAAGGACGTTTGGGTCGAGGGAAAGAGATGCTCCTTGGCGAGCTCGATGCTGAATGATATCTTGATCAATACAAGATCAACCATTTAAGTGTGGTATACTATACTTCTTTTTCACAGCCTCATCCGCCGGAGGAGCAACAGCACATGGAACAGAAGCGTCGTCAATAACTGGATTTGAAGTTTGCTGCCCTGCCTCAGACACGGAGGGTGAGGCGTCCGCGACATGGTCGCTTGCCTTACATCCCTCTGTAACCTCGACCGAAGGTTGATCGGGCAATTCCTCTTTCGTTGGTGCTGACGTCGAATTCGATTCTTGTATCTCCTCGACTTCCTGTAGTTGTGGTGCGGGATCATCTTCGTAATCAGGAAGCGTTTCCGGATCTGCCTGGAGCCCCGCTAGCTCAAGCAACTCATCTCCGGAGGGAGGGGGACCTGGTTGGGAATTCGATGTCGTCTGATGGTCCTGGTCAACTACAACATCTTCATCACTCCATGACGTGACAAGGAGTCTGTTTCCTTCAGTCGTGCCACGAGTGACTGGGGCTTCTTCAATCTCATCGGGCTGATCGCCTTCTATGGTGATACCTGCAAATTTTCCCTTGACGCTTTTCAGAGTGCCTTTAGTGGCGGTGAGCAAGGAGCTGCGGTTCTTGGTGATCAAGCCTGAAGAGGACCGGCCGGGACCAGGTTTGCCGCCTCGCTTAGCGATATCGCGACTCGGGCCACTGGTGGAAGATACCTCATCTGTGTGGATGGTCATCAGGCGAGCTTTAGCTGTTATGCGGGATTGTTTGTCCGTGATCTCTGATGTGGTTGTATCAATAAGTTTGACAAGAGGCTTCGCAGCCCGGGCACGGTGGTGGGGGAGGATTGGGTCTCTCTGAATTTCCGGCGTTTTATCAGAGAAACGTGACGGTGAATCGAAAAGTGGATCAAGAGAGCTGAGGGTTGGCGAAGCAGGAGCTTGAGATTCGGGAGCCGCATCGTCTGGATGTGGAAAGGCAGGTGGGGATTGCAGTCGCGACCGAGCTTCTGATTTTTGGGCAGCCAGTTGTTCATCCGTGTTCTGATCGATGTCAATCGGATTGCCACTGTAAAAGTGCTCGAGATCGTCGAATGCGATCTTTTTGGATTCATTTGCACTCCCGCTTGCTGTGGCCGGGTTCCGCGCCCCGGTGGTATCATCCGTTTCCTCCGTACTCACTTGCATGAGTTCGTCTTCCACCTCGACTACATCTGGATCCGTTTCGCCATCTGCGTCGAGTTGCGAGTCACCTACAGATGATATGCGTTTGGGAGCAGACTTTCGTGGTCCTGGAGAAGAAACTCGTCTCCGTTTGGGTAACCTGGCGGATATTCTCCCGTTTTTCTGCGCCCCTGTGGATACCATGCCCCTCGGCTTCGTGTATCCCCATTCATCATCAGCGGTAATCTGCACTCGCCGGCGTTTTCGGGTGGCCAATAGTGGCGCTGAGATGCTCGCACCATTTGAACTTGGAACATCCTCGGAAGAAGGCGGCGCTTGAGTTTTCGCCGAACTGGCCTTTCTCTTCAAACCCTTTCTACCTAGCAATTGGTGTTAGTTACGCAATGTAATGGATACCATTGGGGTGCGAAGATACCTGGCGGTCCAGAAATAAACAATTCCTCTCCCTTCTTGAAGGCGGTGGCATCGGAGATATCTCTACCACCAGTGTCTACGCGTTCCCAGAAAGATTCTAGAATGTGTTCGGAACCTCCTTGAAACGAATCTGTAGGTTCCCAACTGAACTCGAACGGATCGGTTAGGACTCCAACAGGTTCTCGAAAGTAACCTACGTGCTTTCATCCCAATCATACCCTTTCCACTACGACACGACCAATAAGTAGATAGCGAGTAAGATGACAGCGGTGGACGAACCTTGACGAAGTATTTCTACACAGCTCAATTCAGTACAGGTAAAGTGCTGAATAGCGATGAATCGTACCCATGTAATTTTCTTGCCCTTCTTGTCGTGAACGCGAGACCTGGTGACAGACTCTGCACACCGGAGGTCAAGTCGGTATGGGTCCGAATGAGTACAAAGAAACACTGACCAACTTCGTACTCTTGCGGTCCGTCCATGCGAGTAGTGAAGACCAACCGCGACTTCGCACTTGGCGGTCCTATACGTGGCTCAGCCGATGGGAAAAAACTTCCATTCCTGGCATCCGCCCTACCATAGCCTGAGTAATTACACAGTCGCAATGTACAACTACTTTTAACACTGGCAATACCAAGGATAGCAAACACGAGTTAGATAAAATCAATATGTAGTAGATAACATCAAAATTCATGCGGGACAAATGTTTAGCAGTCCAACTCAAGTATGGATAAGCGTGACGAGACCAGGCACTCCTTGACCCAGTTAACATCCCCTACAACGACGTCTTCGCCAAGCTTGACTGATCCAAGAAGGCTTCGTTCCTTGACAATGATATAGTCAAAAGTCTGTATATGAGCAGGAGACACTTGTTTCGTATCGGTGACTGCCTCGACCTTGGCTGCACCCATACACAAAATGATCCAGGGAACATATCGGCTGGCTTCTTCGGTAGCATTCTGCAACATTTGCCGTTAGGCTCCGTGCATCGAAGTTAAATTACTACACGTACCTTTCTCGCCCGATTCAAGGGAAGGGGAATCAAGTCTGCGCCAACACAGAGCACCGTTTTCTGCGAAAACAACTTGATTGGCACTCGACTGGCCATAATGTCGGTGAGGTGTTCTGTACAATTTCCCCAGTCAAGGTCAACGAGCTGGGAGATTCTGGCACCGAGTGGATCAGAATACCCCGCTGGGAGAAGGAATGGTTGCCAGTCCTGACATGTATTCGACTCAACGCCATGCATTCTGAAAGACGCATATAAAGCATACCGATGAGAACTTCCCCCCTCTTGTCAACCACTCGAACGAGAGGCACGGAATTCCTAACGCAAGCGCTAGGAGAAATTTAGGCTTCTGATGTGCGTCATCGGATAGAAGGAAGACGCGATCCAGCTTTACTTCCGACCTCCAACGAAAATCTTGCGGCGTCGCGATCCACCGCTTGTTGGATTGACTATGGCTGCCTTCCATAGCGAACACACTAGACCAATCTTCAATCACCAGCCCTCCGTGCTGTTTGATAGCACGCATTGCCTCGTCTTTCGTCTGGATGGGGTCTTCATTCTTAGGATTGATAGTGACTACGAAACCCGTCTTGACCAACTCTCGCTGAGCTTTGCCGGAGGTCGTACTGATAACGGACTCTTTGGATGGCGTCGTGTCAATGGGAGGCTTCGGTTTGACCACAGTGACAATATTCTCTGCCACGACTGTGCGCGCCTTCCACTGACTTTGAATCGTCCGATTCGCAATGCGAATATCACCGAATCCCACTTGAACAGTCGCTACTGCCTCCCCGTTATCGATCTCCAATTTAAACGAGCCATGAGAATCCGCATGGCCGACATCACTAACCAGAGCCTTGACGTTGTCCTGAATGGCGATAACTCTGTCGCCCACTAGAAGCTCTCGGCGACGCATATTTTTGAGTTCGACTTCATCTTCCGTCCCATCATCAAACTTGACCAGATGCTTGTTTTTCAGTCCGCGGGAGTAGACGACACCGGAGTAATAATGACCATCTTGTTTCCACAACGCGAAAACTCGTGTAGCCGGCTCTGCTGTGAGTCCACGGGTGGATGATACCCCAGAACGTAACCTCTTGACAGAACGTGTAGTAACCGCGGGAGTCTCGGACTGCTTGTTTCGAGTCGAAGTCAAAGCTTTCGACATTCCCCGGGTTGGATTTACGTCTTCAGTACGTCTTCTCTTCTTACGTGATGTGTCGGGTTTCGAAGGTGGGGGTGGCGGCGAGTCAACATCATGACCGTCCGCGGACTCAGTCTCTTCTTCTTCTTCCTCTTCCTTCTGAACCCTAAGATGCACAGCCCCCTCATCCTCGGTGGAGTGGCGTGACGAGTCTTCTGAACTCTCGGTATCGGATTTGTGGAAACGTTTCTTGCCAGCGACAGGCTTGGTCGCGGGAAGACACGTCGTGGAAGTGTGGCGCGCACGCGAAGGTTCCAAAGGTTGTAACCCTCTTCCTTTCTTCTTCTTCGAAGGTAGCATGTTTGCTGCAGCGGCAGGAGGCTCCCTGGAAGAGAATGTTTGACCTTGCAGATCTTGTTCTGGAAGTGACGTCGGAACCTCCGTGGGCTCCATTTTTGAAGGTTTTACTCCGGAGTTCCTCCCTTTCGTCGAGGACGAAGTAGGTTTTTGAGGTTGTTTTTCAAGAGCAAGTAATTGGGCCTACCGAGGCGATGATGGTATCAGTCAAGCCTATGGTCATCGAAGGAGTGGTGTAAATCACCTTTTCAGGAACGGCAGAAGATGCAGTCCTCGTTTTTCTGCCGTGCACAGTCGTGTCTTCCGTAGGAGCCGCGGATCTCTTCGTGTTTCTGGAAGCTAATTCGATGACCAACGGAACATCAGCTTCGCTCTCCTCGACCTCCAGGGAATCAGGAACAAGTTCTCCGGATCCGTGCGCGGACATCGGACTGAGAGGGCGGAAAAGCTTCTTCAGCGGACTTTGCGTCACAGCTCGATGGTGGCTAGGTGTTTGGGCGCTGGGCCCAGCTCGAAGGGGTTCAGAGTCGGGAACAATGTCCAGCGCATCTTCAGCTTCATCGTTCCCATTATCTCTCTGAGGTTGGTGTCTAATTGGACGAGAACCGGCCGTCTTAATTTGGTGCGGTACTGGTCGAGCCGGTGGAAGAGCATTCGAGTAAGTGGATTCATCGGTGTGGCAAGGCTGCGTTTCCTCCATGCGAGAAGGCTGTGTTACCACTCCCATGGTGACGCACGAAGGGGGTTCCACATCTCCCGCCAAGTTACGCATCCTGGCGATCCGATATCGGTTACCCGGATGTACCATTCTTAACAAGCTCCTGGGATTGCTTGATGCGACAGTCGCACTAGGGTTGGGAGCAATCCACTCAAAGGGTGGAGAACACTGCTTGCTACTCCCTAGTGGCGTGGTGGGGGTATTATCTCTGGCAGGGGGCTCGACATCAACAACGTCGTTGACCTGCGTTGATTCGATCTTCTTCGGCTGAGTGGGCTCTGGAGCCGAATCCGAAGCGTCAGCAAGGTCCCGGTCGAGCATCTTGTCAAAGGAAGATGAGCCGTGAAACTCGAACCTCGACTCCTGACCAGCGAATTCTGAACCACGATTGTGAAACGAGAGATCGTCATCCTTGTGCTGTGACGTGCCTGAAGATTCAGCGGAATTGCTGGGAGTGGCAGCTACGAGAATGTTGGTGCGACGATTTGAAGTTGCCCTGTTTGCCCTTTGTGCTTCATACTCGCGCATAGCAGCGTCGAGGAAGTCTTTGTGCTCACTGGCATCCGGGAGCGTTACGCCAGGATCTGTGGGCGAATGAACAACCTCCTGAGTTGGGGTCTCTCCCAGATCAGAAAGTGGCACATCAAACTGCTTCGCTGACGCGAGATATTGTTCTACCGGGTCTTGTGAGACGGGGCCACCGAACGAGTCTTGGGAGGGAAAGGAAGGAGAACGACGGTAGTGTCTATATCCGACGGGCATGAACTTTGTTGGTCGGGAGAGTGGATGGACTGCGGCAGTGGTGGGGGGAGAGTGAAAGGATCCGGACGTTGTCCCTAGAGACTAAGAGGTAATTATCTGAATGCAAGGATGACATGAAGAGTGGCTCACCGATTACCTTTCCAGCGATTGCCGAGAGTGGACTAGGCCCGTGTTCGTGAAAAAATTCCGAACCTGACCCAAGTTGAACTGGGACATTGTCTGACGAGGCCGGCGAAGTTGCAGCTATTCCGGTCTGTTCGCTGTTTTCCTGACGTTTTTCTTTCTGGGAATCTTCGACTAGCACACGTTCGCCAAAACCTTCCGGACTCTGCAAAAGCGAAACCTGCAGATGGTAACGAGGTGTCGCCTGTCGGGTCGGGATTATCCTTGAATCCGATGAAAAGTCGTTCGCCGCGTCGTCGTCGTCGTTTGGCGAGGCTAGGTCCCAATCTCTGCCGTGTTCCTGACTTTGCTGTGCAGATGCCAATGCATGCTGTAAAAGCTGGGTCGGCTGAGATACTAATGGATCACTACAAATTATGTGGGTTGCGGACGTGTCAGAATTTCGACGACTTCATTCAGAGGTACGAGAGAGACGCGCCTGTCCATGGAATGTTTACCGCCTAACTCGTAGCAAAATGCACACCGCAACGACTCAAAATCCAGCGCTCAACTCATGCAAAGGCCCTGCTCTTGCTTCTGCACACGCTGAACGCGCAAGAACAAGAACATCTTCAACCGGAAGCTCAGAGTCAGGGTCGTCGTTTGAACTGCCACACGTGCACAAAATCAATTCACGTGACCTCGAGGCTCGACGCGCTCATAAGCACGTGTCGGCTTGTTCATCCTTCTCGCTTTGTTCATTCATCTGTTGCTACCCCAGTCGCTCCTTCCAAATTGCGCCGGACGCTTAACGGAGCGTAAATAATGTCGCGCAGGCCTCGCATCACTTCGCGAGGGCCTCCCGCGCGCAAGATATCCCTGCGGGCATCCGTCGAGCCCGCGGATGACACCGAGAAACTGATGTCCAGCTCCAAGGAAAAATCGGAAGACCTTGAGGCCAATCCAGCGCGCACACACCATCACTCTCGTCCCAAGCTATCTCAGGCATCTCAGGCAACACCTCACTATGACTACAGTGTGCACGAGATCACCAACGTTCCGGCACCCATCCCAGATACTGGCCTACCGCCCCCATCAGCAGATGCAGCCGCGCCCCCCGTCTCAGCGTCTCAGACATCTGTCATATCGAAAGCTTCCTCGAGCCGTTCACATGTGGCATCGAAATCAACTTTTGTGCCACTGCCATCTTTGAAGACCCAAAACTTGACGGAGATTGAAGAGGCAGCTGCTCATCCATCCTTGGTAATTCATCCAACGCCATCCATTCGACCTGTGGCCACTACAGCGAGTAGCGATTCACACGATCGTAGTGCTCAGTTGAACACCTCCCATCTGTCTACTACGGCGATTATTGCACTTGCTATCAGTGTTAGTCTCACACTCTTTATCGTGGTCGTCCTGGTCAAACTCTTCCAGCGCCCCCGCCGGCGAAGGACTCCTACTCCCTCCCTACCCATCCTTCATGATGGGACTTTTCCGGATGACAAAGTGGAAAGTGAAGGCTCCCCGATATTTGGAGGCAAGGAACATCCGTCCCCTCCTCTCCAAGCACGCGGGGCGAAAGGAAACACCGGACTTTGGACATGGACCCAATACAACTCCGGAATCCCAAAACCTGCCCCGACGGTGACGGTGACCCGGTCGAGCTCCCAAGATCAACTGCTGACGGTCAATCAAACCGCCCAACAAGATAGCCTTGGTGTAGCCGGCAACCACACGACATATGTTCAAGGACAGAATCAGGGTCAGTATCCGTTCGTTGGATATGGTAGCTCGAACGCTCTCGTGAAGACCAAGAGTCCAATCCCTTTGCAGCCAGTCCAGAACGCAATCACCCGTGCGGTATCGAGGCTCTCCACAGTATCCATGTCCCTCTATCCGAATTCACCCGGCGGGTATTCGCAAGTAGGAGCGGATGTTGGTCTTGCGATAGACGGTGTAATGCACGATGAACCAGCCAATGCTGCGGTACAAAAATACAGGGACAGGATGATGACATCTCGGAATAGAACCAGTATGATAGCACCTGGCAGTGCCAAGGACGCTGCAGCGGTCAGGCGGTCACAAAGCTTTGCATACGGTGGAATGGAACCCACTTCACCACCGACTGCGTCTGGTAACGTGGCGCAGTCGAACGGCGGGCGGGCTCGAATTAAATCGACGTACTACACGCCGGGTTCATATACTCGGACGTCGGCGGCCGCAACACACTATGGTAAACACAACACCGATCATGAACGCAATGGGATCCATCTCGAACAACATAGGGTTGAGCGAGCAGATTCTCGACGGGGAAGGGACTTGACCTCGGCCCTCGGCCTAACGTCGCCGATTCCACCGTCTCCACAGCCTACTTTGTATCCTGACGACTCGATGAGCGTGATTGGAGAAGCGAAAAAGGTCACTGTCACGGGACGTAGTCAAAAAAAGCCAGTCCCGAAGGCGAGTTCCCACTGTGATAGCCCGAGTCCGTCTGACGCGGCTGCGTTGGGGAGCTTGATGATGGTAGACTTTGCGGCGTCCAAGTCGACGGCATCGCTGGTGAACATCCGCCCATGTGAGGCTGCTCGGGCGCGGGAGGGACAGGGGGGCACAGGAAAGAGCAACCTTAAAAGGAGGGTGGAAGATAAGCCACCGCGTGTTCCATCACCACCACCGATTCCGTCGCTGGCGCAGATGGCGCTGGAGCACGCGGACCCGGACTATCACAGTCCCACATACAGCATCTATGGGCTGTATGATGGAGATCGGAAGAGCCGTGGGCTATCATACGGATATTGAATAGAAATGATTGATTTGTAGACAGCGTCTTGGCAGACTGTGGACGAGGGACCGGATTTAAATAAGATCAGCCATCTGCTGCGGAGAGACAGAAAATAAAGTAAAATTCAATCGCACGGCCACGCGCGTGCTAACTTTTTTTTTTTTTTTTTTTCACATCTACTACCCCAACATACCCCCCTCCTCCCTTATACCCCCTCATCCATGTCTCAGCCCCAAGTCCAGCCTCGTCAGGACACCGCCAAGGGCACCGACGACCAGCTCGAATTCGAGGAGCTCGGTCTCTTCACAGACGCTCCCCCGGTCCCTTCTCTGTGCGGCTTGCCTTTGAAATATATATCGTGAGTCGTCCTCTCACTCTACCGATCCGCAGTCGGACCCACCCAACCGTTCGTTCATTCCAGTCTCGTCACGCTTGCCGTACAAAACTCCCTCTTAACGATAATAATGCATTATTCTCGCGTCTCTATCCCTCCCTCCCAGTCGTATTCCGCGCCAGCCGCCGTTCTCCTCAACGAACTCTTAAAAGGCTCGATATCGCTCGCGATTGCCTTCATTCAAATAGACCCCTATATCTCAGACACCCCCCAGCTCGGTCCCACCACAGGCCGCTTCTGGAATCCCTCCAAGATATTGCTCCGTATGCGTAGACTGGGCAGGGAGGTTTTCAGCCCAGATTGCTGGAAATTGTCCATTCCCGCCATCCTCTATGGTGTGTACATCCTCGCTTGCCATCCTCGCCCCTTTTCATTCCCTCCCCTTTTCACCTCAAGTCATCCAGAACAACCTGCAATATGTTGCAGCCACAAATTTGGAAGCCGCTACCTTCCAAGTCAGCTATCAAATGAAGATCCTAACAACAGCAGCCTTCTCTGTCCTGCTTCTCCGAAAACAACTGAGCGCTAGTCAGTGGGTAGCGTTGTTCTTCCTCGCTATCGGAGTAGGCATCGTCCAGATTCAGACCGGGGCGATCAATTCAGCCAAAACCGCTTCTCTCCTGTTCCAGGGTACTTCAATGAACGCTCTTAAAGGCTTTCTCGCGGTCGTGGCGGCGTGCTTTACATCAGGTCTCGCAGGAGTCTATTTTGAAATGGTGTTGAAGAACTCTCAATCAGACCTTTGGATACGCAACGTTCAGCTCTCCGCCTTCTCACTACTCCCCGCACTCGTGCCTATCCTCATCACCGAACATTCGCAATCAGGACTTATCCGATCGCTCTTCCAAAACTTTGGTGCCTGGGCCTGGGCCACAGTGGCGATCCAGGTTCTTGGCGGTCTGGTGACCGCTATGGTCATCAAGTACTCTGATAACATTCTCAAAGGCTTTGCGACGAGTCTCAGCATCGTGATATCGTTCCTAGCGTCCGTGGCACTCTTCGACTTCCAAATCACGTTCACATTCATTCTTGGATCTGTCATCGTCCTCATCGCCACTTGGTTGTATAACCAGCCTACCCGCAGCCCAAGCTCATCTCGATTGGGTTATTCGGCTGTAAAGAATTGACAGCTTCTGGACGCATCGATTCTTTAATGAAGGTGGCAGCCGGGTTTAAGGGGGACTCCGCTTGTGATCATACGTGACATCGTGGAGAAGAACGGACACGCTTGCGGCATACCTATCTGTGTACGCCTTTCGGACATTTTTTTAAAACTCTCTTAGATTTGGACTCAATCATTTGGACTAAGGGAGCTTTCATATATGATATAGGCCATCCCCGTATTTCATGTTCTCCATGCTCAAGCTGCCCCTGACAGCAGTGTCTGCCCAAGTCAGTTACGATATAACGATGTGATATATACATTACTATATTCCACAAACAGTTTCCACACGACGACTTCCTTTTCTCGTTGGTAATTGAAGATTTTGTAAAACCTCTAAAACGTGCGCGACCTAGAGGACAGCACTAGCAACAATTTTACAAACGAGTGAATATACAGGATGTACAACAATTTGGTCCGGGGGGATAAATGTGACAACACCCTTAGTTGCGCGATTCGAGGCCTCTCTTGATAGCTGTGATGGTCATAAGTGAAAAAATGCACAATGAGGGAAGGGCAGACACGCACCATCACAGGTATCCTTTGCGTCACCGAACAGCATCTTCGTGTTCGGCGTATAAAACATGGGGTTTGGAACGTCAGCTAGAGCAAAACGAATGTGTCAGTGTACATACACAGCATCAGTGTAGAAAAGACATACCATAGCCACTTGACATGCCTCTCTTCATTACGATGACTTGCTTGCTCTTCCACGCGTGAAGAACAGGCATGCCCGCTATCGGTGAACCAGGCTCCAGGGAAATGGGATTCACGGTATCGTTTGCCCCTATAACGAGTGTGATGTCCGTTTCGCCAAAGTCGTCGTTAATTTCGTCCATCTCCAAGACAACTAGATGTGGATTAGCGATCGAAGAAGGGTAAAATTCACATGCATCAGCCGAGCTTCGTCGGAGCAGGGAGGTAGCTCACTGTCATATGGTACCGATGCCTCTGCTAGAAGCACATTGCATTGACCAGGCATGCGACCCGCCACCGGGTGAATGGCAAAGCGCACATTAATGTCTTTTGCACGGAGCATCGAGCAGATTTCTGAGATAGCATATTGAGCCTTAGCCACAGCCATGCCGTATCCAACAACCTAAAGAGAACAAGTGAGACTGAGATGAGGAATGGAGAGAACGACTTACCAAAATCACGCTGTCGGCATTGGCAAGGGCTTCTACTGTATCATCCACAGTGGTTTTAGTGATTGTGCCTTCGATCTTGGTAGCTTCCGATGGTGCGATTGTGCCAATACCACCAAACAGAACGTTGGTCAAGGACCTGTTCATGGCCACACACTGCAAGCTGGTGAGTACGACAAGCTTGCTATGGAGCCAACTAAATTCGCGAACCATGATATATGAAAGAATAGAACCGCTGACACCAATCAATGAACCGACGGTCGTAAGGAGCGGGTTGTCCAACATGAAGCCTTCCGCGACCAGTGCAAAGCCCGAATAAGCGTTTAGGACGGTAATGACGACAGCTAAGGAAATGTCCAGAAAATCTGTTAAATCGAGAACGCCACTGTCATCAACACTCACGCATATCGGCCCCTCCAATAGCCGCCGTCGTCGTGAAACCCTTGATAAAACTGAGAACTGTGCTTGCGCCGAGGTAACCTGCAGCAACGAGGGGTACGGTTGGTGCAGCAGTGACAAAGGCGGCCATCGTCAGTGCATTAGCACCGAGAAGCCCGGAATTAATGAGATGTCTCCCGGGCATCATCAATGGTCTCGAGCTTATCTTCCCAGCCAATTTTAGGAAAGCTACAATGGAACCGGTGAAGGTGACACCACCAATTACGATTCCAAGGTAGGCTGTCACTTGGTGGAGCACAGAAAGATGCGATGGGTCGGCGAGCACACTGCCAATGGAGGTGAACACAGCTGCAAGACCAACGACAGAGTGCAAAGCTGCGACCACCTGCGGAAGTTCCGTGGGTGTGATGCGCCGACCGATGATAGCACCAATTGTTGCACCGACAGCGGCAACTCCAGCAAACTGTGCTAGGAGCTCTGGAGGGAAGCCAACAGCTAACAATGACGCGACAATTCCAGAGCCTACGCCGAGAATACCGAGAGCATTGCCCTGGCGCGCCGTGCTCTGCGAAGACAATCCAGACAGAGAGCCTTTGAAAAGTCAAGCTTAACCGAGAAGAGAAGGCCATGCCGCTCACCAATGCAAAGCAGACTGCTAGTCAGGTAGCCCGCTTGGACAAGGCCAGCCATCCCAGTACTCGCTGCAGCCAGGAACCCTCCCGTGAACACAACCGCGGGAACTCCGTACAACCATGAATATTCAGGCGGATCACTTGGTCCTGGAACATATTAAGCCACAACTCGAATTTCAGGGCCGTGGACTTACTCTTGAACATGTCAAGCATACGCTTGGTGATGACGAAACCCCCAGCGACATTCACACTGGCGAGAAGAACTGACAGAGCACCGAGTACTTGAGGAATGGTCTCTGGCAAGTAGCCTCCACCCATCACAAACAAGCCTCCGACACCAACCATTCCTGCAAGTCTCATTAGTACTGAAGAGCTTGATTCGAGTATAAATGGACTAACCGGAGATTGCGTTTGTAACTGACATCAACGGTGAGTGTAGAGCTGGAGCCACACCCCAAACAACACGGTATCCAACCAGACCCGCCAACCCAAATGTAAAAAAGTTGCTCATAAAGGCAGCCCCGGTGAGCTTCCCAAGAGCAACTGCAGATCCCATTCCCGCAGTGATGGTAGCAACTTCACGAGTGGCTTTCTGCCATGGAGTGATGGCTTTGATTTGAACTTCCTCCACCTTGGGTGTTGGAGGGGGAGCTGGGGGAGGAGCTGGACGAGGAACTGGCGGCAGTTGTTCACCTTTATGAACCACAATTGAACCTCTGACCACTTCGTCGCTCAGGTCAATGGCGTAGTTGCTCCCTTCACCAATAGACAAAAGAAACTTGGTGATGTTATTTGAGTATAGGGTTGATGATTGCGTTGGCAACCGCGATGGAAGGTCAGTATAACCTGCACAAGTGAATGGGTATCTAACTGGTCTCCATAGAGAGTCGCATTACCGATGATAGTGACCCCATTCTTGACAACCAACTCCCCGGGTTCGGTAGCCTGACAGTTACCTCCTGTTTCGGCTGCCAACTTGACCAAGAACATGAGTTTTCAGATCTCGCAGACTCAACACAACATACGTCAACGATAACTGAACCCTGCTTCATTGCTGCAACCATCTGCAGGCGAACGTGAGTTCAGATAGCCCGATTATTGACCCTTCACCGACCTCGTTCGTGATTAGCTTAGGAGCGGGTTTGCCAGGAATAAGCGCAGTTGTTATGACGATGTCGACCTCCTTGCATTGTTCCATGAAAAGTGCCATCTCTGCTTCGATAAATTCCTTGGACATTTCCTTGGCATAACCTCCTCCTCCGCCACCTTCCTCCTGGATAGAGACATCGAGAAACTCGGCTCCAAGGGATTGAACTTGTTCACGCGCAGCTGAGCGAGTGTCAAATCCTCGGACAATGGCACCAAGTCGACGCGCCTATCATGAGTGAGTTTGTTTTCCCCTAGAATGCACGTTCAGGTCAGAAGGACAAACCGTTACAATAGCACTGAGTCCAGCGACACCGGCACCAATGACGAGAACCTTGCCAGGGGGAACCTTATAGACGCGTAAGACGCGTGAAAGTGCATGAAAAAACGCGCGGCTACCTTTCTGTAGTAAAAGAATTGAAGACAGTTATTACCCTAGTATGGCGATGCACTTACCCAGCTGCCGTGACCTGTCCTGTAAGATATCGACCAAAGTGGTTGGCGGCTTCTAAAACAGCTTTGTAGCCTGCAATATTGGCCATGGAACTGATCCGAGAGCATCAAGTATGAGTTCCAGATGTGATCTTTATGCTCACCTCAAGGCATCGAATGTTTGAGCGCGCGAAATGCGTGGGATCATGTCCATGGCAAATGCGTTGACGTTACGCGAGGCCAGCTTCTCGACAAGCGACTTGTTCTGCGCAGGGTATAGAAAAGAAATAACAGTACTACCGTCTTTCAAGGCGGGGACCTCCTCATCTGGTAAAGGAGGCCGCACTTTCAGTAAAATGTCCGTCTTCTTGTAGAGTTCTTCTTTGGAGACCAAGGTAGCTCCAGCCTTGGCGTAGTCTCCGTCTAAGAATTGTGCGGCAGCACCGGCGTTCCTTTCGACCAGAACACTACCGAAGCCTTTCTTCTTCAGCAGAGCAACATTCTGAGGCGTAAGAGATACACGACGTTCGTTTGGATACGTCTCTCTCGGTGCACCGACGATAAGAGAAGAGTAAGGAGTGCCTGTGGGAACGAGGGGCTACATATCAGCGCGTACAGTCAGGTGATGCAGGCCATGACATGCACCAGAATCCTTCTTTGTCTCTGAAGTGGATGATGATGATTGACTTCTACGGTATACGGACCAGTGGAATGACCGGATGCCTGTGGAGATGATCGTTACACATGAATAACTCGTCGACAAGATTCCGTGTCGATCACTCTGACCTGAAACTAGTGGTTTGAACGTTATGCTGCCCAACAACCGGCAGCTCGTGGTCGTCACGGACGGCCTGCAGGCCGAGATGAACATGGTCCTGGTTCAAGGGAAAATTATGCGCAGGCCAGTTACATAAAACAAATTCATCTGGCTATTTGGCTATTTGGGATGATTGCTTCACCCCAACATCCGTGCTGGGCAGGCCAGACATTCCAGCTACACCCGAAACACCCGAGAGCATCTCGTGAAACCTATGTGGGACTCGTGTGGTTACACGCTTCTTTACTATCGCATTTCGGCCTCCGCATCTCACAGTCATACGACGGCGGTCTGGTCGGCGGTAATGGCCTTCCTACAGACCCCTTTGCCTCGGAACAACTCGTGGCCAACACGAGCTGATACGACTATCTTAGTATCGAGGGATGTCAAGGTAACTTGTTTAGCGTCACAACTTATCCAACAAAAATGTCTTTGCAATAGCAGCTACAGATTTCTGCGTACAAGCGAATGGATCGCCTTCTAACTCGCCTTGGCAAGCGAGAGCTCCACGTCCACGAGTGCCTGAGTGTGTGCGTGTTCCCACAGGGCCACACCTGCTGCAAGTTCAATGGGAGGAAGTGGCCGCCGAGGATTACCTCCATATCCGTAAAGCTTATCTAGCAAAAACTTGGTACCAGCTATGGAAGCCTTGGCGATTGTAGCATCCGCCCGTGCAACAATTCCTTGCAATCTTTGGGCCTCGCCAAGAAGCTTTGGGTCAGTCTTGGATCCCTCACTTAGTTGGAATAATTTTACTACTGTGTGCTGTTGCAACAGCAATAACGTTGGCACAAGTGTTGTAAAGCTTTTGTCTACTTACCGGTGCGACGTTCGCAAGACCTGTAATGGCACCGTGGCCATTGGCATATGCACCTGGGAGAAGGAAGTCGGTGAATCCGCCGAGGACAAGGAATGGCGCATCCTTGTTCTTCCGAGGATGGTTAAAAGAAAAGGTCGGGTCGGAAACAGTGGCAGCGATCCGTGTGAGTTTTCCTACATCGCCACACCTATAAACAAGAATCAGCGCTCAGCATGGTTTCGTTTTTCTTATCAACACACGTTAGTTTGACACCAGCTAAATTGGGACACTCTACGGCGAGTTCAGTGATAAGATCAGAATCCAGGTTGATCCCCCCAGCAGCTCCAGGATCTAAGACAACAAGAAGTCAGTATATCTCACACACACGAGCGTCCGTGCTCACAATTATAAATCATGATGGGTATTGGACTCTTTTGGCTGATCTCTGTCCAAAAAGCCTTGAGCACTTTCTTGTTGCCAGCGAGTGCCCCAGCAAAGTATCCGCTACAGATGGCAATAGCGCAGTCCGCGCCAGCGTCAGCTGCTTCGTTTGCTAACTCAATGCACTCCCGCGTGCTACCAGCGCCAATTCCAGAGATGATCGGCACCCTGTTCAAACCTGCGTTATTCAAAACCTTCCTTGCTCTCTTGATTAACGTTGATCGCTCGGCATGCGATAAATGAATGGCTTCGCTCATGGAACCTGACAACAGCGGTCGCACGCCGGCTAAAGCTGTTTGAAGAACGTGTTTCTCAAATGCGTCAAGATCTATTTTTTTTTCTTTAGCAGCGCATTCCACAGCGTTCAATCCGTGCCACTGACCAAGATCCTCGGATTCCAGTTGAAAAAACGTTGGGATAGGAGCATAGATGCCAGGACTAAATGGGCGGGTAACAGTGGTATGATGACCATTGGAATCGTTGTCTGCCATGCTTGAAACTGGGGTAAAGGGAGGGACATCCTCAAGCAGGTATATAAGGAGTTTCCGCTCGGAGCTTTGACCTATTAGTTCCGAAGAGCGGTCCGCGTCCGGTCCGTGTAAGTACCAACTGGTGCGTCACACACGGGACAGCGCGGATTTTGGTGTTTCGGAGCATCAAGGACCGCTTCCTGTGTTAAACGTGTCGTGGGATGGGTTATTGGGTACTCTACAGTTTCTGCGCGTCGACTATCTCTAATCGATCGAGAACCTCTCTCTCCCACACCCTCCAGCCATCTTCATCTCGTTCACCCTCGTCTTCCAAAGCTTTCTCAAAAACGTTCCATGGTACACATGATTTGTCTTCTCCATCTCCGGGATTCAGGGTGAAATTTCCTTGCCGAGACCGAGTCAAAGTCACAACGTGCGCGGCAGAACCTAGCGCGCGACCGAGATCGTGAACGATTGAGCGGACATACGTGCCTCCGGAGACTCTCATGCTCAGAACAAACGCAGTCGGAACCTGTTCGGTGTCCTCGACAGCCTTGTCTTCTATGGCGGGATCGGTCTCATCAGACTTCAGAGCTGTCTTGAGGGCAACCTTCTGATCTGGGGTGAACTCCTTCTCTGGCCATCGAAATTTGTGATGACTCCCTTTCCAATCGACAAGATCCAGTGAGTGGACAGTAACCTTCCTCTTTTCGATGGGGCGAGGTAATGGTATGCCTTGGCGGGCATACTCGTACAATGGCTTACCGTCCATCTTAAGCGCGGAGAATCTGACAAGGATTGAGTGACGAGAACGAGGGTTTGGGAGTAGGCACAGACATGGGCGGCGTTTGGTATATCTCGCCTCTGAATTTGTCGAGGATCGCCTCCACCGCTCCATTGGTAACATGGCGCCATGGAGCATCGCGCACACGGGAACCATGACAATCATAACTATCTGTTTCGCAGCCAAGCAGGGCGGTGGTCCTATACTCCTATATAACCTGGCTGGAAACTCGAAATGAAATGGGTAATCCGGGAGAGTGAGATACCTTGACGCAATCCAGAAACTCGGAAAGCCGTTTGGTGCCTTTTCCGACGCCAACGACTAGGCCCGCCGAGGAGTTACTGACGTATCGACATGAAAGACGATGTGGATTGTTACCTAGTACCCCGTCAGCAAGTGGATCCAGCGTTCCACCTTGGCCGATCTTGACAGCATCTTTTCTCCTCTTCCTACTCTCCTTTCCGGTCCGGTTTTCTAGTTTGCGGGGGTCCACAAATAGGCGCGAGTTGCCGACGAGTTGCTTTATGTCTTCAAGAACAGACATTGAGGTTGGGCCCGAGGGTTTTGAGACTGCAAATAGCCCAGACAAGGGCAAGGGAGGGACGACTACTTTGGGCATACTCGTAAGAGATTGAAGCAGATTCTTCGGAGGATGAGAGCATGCAGGAAGTTCCGTGTCCGTCAGGTGTCTCCTCGACAGAGGCCGAAATTGACCTAAGACAAGGAGTCGGAGTGTTGACTCGTCCTGATTCAATCAAGGCAAAGCAGTGACAGCGACTCTGTCGGATAACACTTGATCAATTCAGTCCAGGCCACCACTCTGGTACGAGCAGACCGCACTAGACGACCCCGAAGTGGAGACGTTCTTAACGGACACCTCACAGGTGAGTGATCGGTGACTCGGAGGATATCTGAGACCGTTTGTCCGACGTGCAGTCAGATACATGCAACTTGCCACATGTCCCCTTCAGGCGTTTGCAAGAAATCTCCCATCCGTCGTAATGGTCATACAACCTTATAAGGTCGTTGTACGTTTGAAAAGATGCGCTCGAATCGTACAGTCTTGTGAGCCATCCACGACATGATGGACGGACCGGATACAATGCACGACTCCCACTCCAGACAGGGTCAAGGAACTCGACGAACCCAAGGATGACGAGTTTTCAGAAATGGAATGTGGTAGGGGTCTGTCTGGACGAAGCTCTACAGATGAGTTCTTCCAATATGCGCAACCTTCTATCTACTTTCTTTCTTGGTATGTTTCGTGTCTAGATTCCTTCACTGCTCAAATT